>PVJX010001267.1:0-171394 GCA_004027295.1 Dolichotis patagonum
GTTCACTATTTCTTTCACTATTTTTATCACTTCTTCTTTTACCTGGGCAAGTATTTCTGATTTGAATTTCTCCATAGCTTTCCCTATTTGCATATTTATTTCATTTGATATCATTTCAGACATTTCAGGTGTATGGCTTCTTTTTTCTTCTATGTATACAGCTTCTAAGCTTTCTTGGGGAGGGCTAGGGCTTTGAGCCTGCCTTTTGGTCTTTCCTTTTGTCATCTTTCTATATTTCCTTGCTTTGAGCGGTGTTCCAAAGCTTTCTCTGCATGTGTGACGAATTACCTCTTGCACCCTCAGTTCCTGGAGGGGCAGTGGCTCCCCCACAGGCTCTTGGCTTCCTCACAGGGTCCTAACTCCCTTCTGTGGGCTCCTGGCTCCCTAAGTTGTAAGGCGAATGCTCGGTGTGGCCACCCCGGAGCCTATGGAATCTCAGGCAGGCCAGGCCACCGTGCTTTGTCCCAGGCAGGTCTCCAGGAGGTTCCCTGTGAGTGAAGGGTGGGCCTACAGGTCCCAAAGAGTCAGGCCAAAATGCTGGTTTCTGCAAAGTTCCCGGTCCCAAACAGACCTGGCCAAGATGCCAGTCTCCACAATATTCCCAATCCAAACAGCCAAGACCTCTCTGCAGGTCCGGGAGGTTCCTGGTCCCAAAGAGTCAGGCCTCGATGCTGGTCTCTGGGAGATTTCCTGGGGGTGAAGGGCGGGGTTACAGGCCCAGACAGACCTGGCCTAGATGCCGGTCTCCAGGCAGTTCCCTGCGGATGAAGGGCGGGCCTACCAGTCCCAAACAGTCTCGCGGAGATGCTGGTCTGCGCAGACTTTCAATCCAAACAGCCCAGACCTCTCTGAGGGTCCCGGAGGTTTGGGTCCCACAGAGTCAGGCCGCGATGCTGGTCTCTATCGCATGGGTCATTGTCATGAGCTCTAGGTTTTCACCTGAACTCATGAAGAACATTGCTGTGGGATCCAGGCCGTCCGCTGGGTTTTCTAGGTCTTACTGTTGCCAACAGATTTCCTGTACTTTGTATTTGACTCCTTGGGTGACCAGTATAAATAATACTATAAATTATGTGTCCTGTTTGTAATTGTTTTTGCAACCCCTGACTACAGCACAATACATAGGCCCAGCTGGCCTTGTCTTGCAGCAATGCTCCTGCCTCAGCCTCCCAAATATAGTGGTACCTTTGTTCATTAACTTTTTTCCACAATTCTAGTTGCAAACCAAATTGATGAAGAATCAAATCAAATTCAGTGGTTAGGTTCAATGTTGACTTTATGGGGAAATTTGTTTTGGTTCCTATCCAGTTTGATTTGCCACCAGAACTGTGGAAACAAACTGGGCTTGGTGGTATAGGCCTATAATCCCAGTACTCAGGATGCTGAAGTAGGAAGTTCAAGGCCAGCCTGAACTACATAGTGAGACCTTGGCTTTAAAAAAATATATAGTGTAAATAATGAAATTTGTGAACTGAGGTACCTCTTACTGGCGTGAGCTTCCATACGCAGCTTGGAAATTCTTTTGATGCTAAAGAAATTGAAGATTTGCTGCAGGCCATTGGCACATGGGCATAATCCCAGGAATGAGGAAGATTGCCTTCAATCTTCCTCAGTTAGAGGCCAGCTTTAACTACAAACTGATACCCTCTCTCAAAAGCAAAAGAATAAGCACTGAGGATCTGGAAGAGGTTAAAGCAGCCCGAATTTGAAGATGATCCAGTAGTTATTTCAGAAGACAATAGTGAGGCAAAGGACCTGGCCTTCAACAGGAATGAAAGAGTATCTGTAGATTTTGGATGTCAACTGGATCCATAGAGAAGGAAATGTAATTCCAAGTCCCTAAATTAGTGCTGTACAAGTGGAGTGTCCCGTGTAGCCTGGGAAAGATTAATTCAGTGCAACCCATAGACCTTGTTTCCAACAAACCAACTGTTTACAAAAAAAAAAAAAAAGAAGAAAAATGAGAAAGCCTGTCATGGTGGGGCACATTTATAATCCCAGCATTTAGCAGGCTGAGGCAGGACAATCTGTGAGTTCAAGACCAGCCTGGACTATATAAGCGAGACCTTGTCTCAAAACCAAAACAAGTAAATAAATAAAAATTAAAAAAAATAGAAAACACACGTTTAGGGCTGGGGATTTAGCTCAGTGACATAAGTGTCTGCCTGGCAAGTTCGAGGTCATGAGTTCAATCCCCGGTACAAAAAAAAAAACAAAGAAAGAAAGAAACCACACACATTTAGGGGAGACTTAAAAGGCCAACTCATGATTTGAGATTGGTAAGACCTGATAACTTAGTTGAGTGACATGTACCTGGGAGTTCATTTTACTATTTTTCTACTTCTGTATGTGTTTGAATTTTTACATAATAAAGTAAATAAAGTAAAAGTAAAGTAAAATGGAATATTTCCAGTGTTCAGATCAAATATTTGTCTTTTCCTTACTCCAATTGATTAAAAATTTGCTACATTTTCATATTTGAATTATAATTTTATATTAGAGTTTTATGTTTTTCCTGGAGTTTTTTAGCACTCTCCCCATTCTTTTTTGAGAGAAGAAAGAGGTACCTTTTTGACCTATGACTAAGAACTCCTAGCTTAGTGATTGTACTATCTACTGCCTGGAATTCACCACTCCCCCAAGACATTATTACAGGAAACTTCTGTTTTCTTGTTGCAATTTAAATCAGATACTTCTGGGAAACAGTTCTCACTGCATGGTTACTTTTTAGTGTGTGTCAGAATTCATTCTATTGTTTCTTGATAACTATGGTCTTAGGTCTTAGGTCAGATGCCCCAGAGACAGAGGCTGAGAGTATATTAGTCTGTTGTCTGTTACTATAACAAAATATCTGAGAATGGTATATGAAGTGCTGAGTGTGGTGATACACACCTGTAGGAGGCTGAGGCAGGAAGATTGCAGTGAATTAAGGGGCCAGTCTGGGCTACCTAGTGAGTTCAAGGCTAGCAAGACCCTGTCTTAAAAATATCAAAGAAAGGAAAGGAAAGGAAAGGACTATGAGCTTAGCTCATAGTCTGGAAGCTCAAGGAATGATACTGGCATCAGCTTGACTCTGGTGAAAACTGTATAGCAGATGACATCACAGTGGCAGGAGTTCATGTAAGAGGCAGAGGTCACATGGGAGAATAGGAAACCAAAGAGTGAATGAGGCTCAGGCTTTCCTAACAACTCACTCTTTTGAGAACTAATTTAGGGTCCATGAAAACTTCCTTAGTGTCTTCAAGGGCAGTGCCCCCAGTGATCCACCACTTTCCACTGGGCCCCACTAACTCCCAATGTCACCACACTACGATCGAAGCTTCCAAAATGTGAGCCTCTGGGGGACACACTCAAACCAAAGCAGACGGGGATTCTGGTGAAAGGGATCAACTGAGGAAGTAGTCCCTGGAAAGAGGGAGGGAAGCAGGCTAAGCAGGGAAGAAAACCAAACAAGAAATTATTCTTGGCTGGGGATGAGCTTCATTCCATCTGGTCCTGCAGAGAATGGAGTTCCTCCCACCTTGAGGGAGGGCAGCTGAGCAATGAGTGTGCAAGACTGGTGAAGGCGATTGGAGCAGAGTGTCGGCACCATCAGCAGCCTAGGGGTTCTCAAAGCTGGCACGCACCCCACTCGCCCACAGGGCTCCCTGAAGTGCACATGTCAGCGCCCACTGCCAGCACTTCCGTTCAGCAGGTCAGTGTGGGGCCTGAGCGTCAGCATTTCTCACGCATTCCTGGACGATGCTTCTGGAGCTAGCCTCTGAGAAGCAAGGCACCGTGACCCCCCTCCTCTTCTTCCCTTAGAGGATAAGTTCAGATAAATTATTCAGCAGGAAGTAAACTATTAGTTCTTGCAAGTCTATTTTGCTCCTGTATTTATTTTGTAGTTTAGCTGTTTAAAATTATTTTTCCCCTGAGTTTTACAGGTCATTGTACAATCGCTTCTAGCTTCTGAGAAGCTTAGTGCTAATTTGATCTTTATTCTCTTATGATAATCTGTATGCTTGTTTTAATTCTTAGAATTTGTTAGGCTTTTTGAAGCCTCTTAAATCTCTGGGGGATATTTTATATTTTCTTTGATTCTACTCTGCAATTAAAGAGTCATTTTAAGTTAATTAACTTTATAGGTACATTTTAGGTATACGTAATGATCATATTCATCATAAGGAATTTGTACCTACACGTGATATAACTTGATTCTTTTTTTCCCATTCCCCTATCTTCCCTTAAACTCTTTTTCCTCTCATTTATAAAAGCTTTGTTTCCATTTTTCCTTATTTTCTCGTTTTTTTCTACCCCATGCCCAGTTCCCCTTGAGAAACCAAAAGTGTAAATAAGGACCACATATGCATAATAGATACTGTGGAAGAAAACATTAAAGGATAGTTTTAATCTAAAAGTCACCTCTCTCCACTTTTTTTTTTTTTTTGATGTTCAGGGAAATTTTCTTCTATTATTTCTTTGATTATTTTCTTGCCTCTTTTTTTCCCCCCATGGAATTCTCATTAGCTAGATATCAATCTTCTTAAATTGACCTTTAATGACTCAATCATTTCCCCCTTTGTTTAAAACAATTCATTTTTTTGGTCTATGTTCTTAGACAATTACATGACTTTTGCTCCTAATGTTTTTGTAAGTAATTTTTAAATTTTGGAATAATTTTAGATGCATGCAAAGGTTTCAAAATATTACACCAAGTTTCCATGTATACTTGATTAAATTTCCTCTCATGCTATTTTTAATATTATATATATCACTATTAACTAACCTCAATTTTATTTAGATTACATCAGTTTTTCTACTAATGCCCTCTGTTTTGGAAGGACCAATCCAATACATGCATATCATACTAAATTTAGTTCTTATGTCTTCTTAAGATCTTCTGTGAAAGTTTTTGTCTTTTCTTGTTTTTTTGTTTTAGTGTTTTAAAATTACTGTACAGTTTCATATTTTGTAAAATGTCCCTCAACTTGAAATTTTTCTCAAGATTATGCTGCATTAGTGTTTGTGGGGGCAAATAGCACAAAGGTAAAGTGCCCACTGCATTACCTTGTGTCAGCTGATGACAGTAATCCCTGTCACCGATTAAAGCAGTCATTGTCAGTTTCTTTACTCTACAGTTACTATTCTTTCCTTTTCCATACTGTGTTCTTGGAAGTAAGTCGCTAAACTGCACACCCTGAAGGGCAGAGGGGCCAACTCAGTCTGGAGGGGAGAGAGTTTATGTGGATGAGCTGGCATTTCTTTGGAAGGAAGATTCCTTTCTTCTCCATATAGTTATGTAACTATTTATTTGTAGATGAAAAAGGGTTTATTTTAAAGTCAAAGTGTAATACACAGGAATAAAGCCAGACTCTCTAATTCTTTATGTTTAAAATGACAGAGCAAGGGCCGGGGAGGTAGCTCAGGGACACAATGCCTGCCTGGCAAGTGTAAGGCCCTGGGTTTGATTCCTGGTACCAAAACCAAAACAACAAGGCTTTCTTAAACTATCGATCTGTTTGTAGTGAAATATACAAAAGGACTATCTTAAGAACAAAGGTTTCACCCTTTTTTGGTGGTGGGGGTACCAAGGATTGAACTCATGACCTTGTGCTCAGCACTTGTGCCGCTGAGCTGAATCCTTGGCCCAAGAATTCACTTTTTTTTTTGTATTGGGGATCAAACTCATGACTCTGTGCTTGCCAAGCAGGTGCTTATGCCACTGAGCTAAATCTCTGGCCCCAAGGCTTCAATTTTATCAGAATTATTTATTGGGTTTTTTGTTTTGTTTTTCTTTCTTTTATTTATTTATTTTGCTTTTGCTATTTTGTTTGATTTTGTTTTTTGAGACAAGGTATCATTCTGTAATTCAGGCTGGCCTTGAACTCACTATGTAGTCCTGGCTGTCCAGAAACTCATGGAAATCCTTCTGCCTCAGCCTCCATGTGCTGGGATTATAGGCGTGTACCACTGCACCCAGAGTTTGGTAGGTTTTGCTTGCTTTGAGAAATTAAACCATAGAGAGTTAGGGTTTACTTAGACATCTGAATAGTCTTTAAAAATTCTGTATTTATTTATTTTAAAGGAAACAGAACAATAAAATGAAACAAAAGAAAAACAGTGAGAAGCTGATATTGGATTTCAAAAATAAGACCATAGGTAATCCACTATAGTTACTATATTGCATATTGTTATCCTCTAAATAATTGCTCAGGATACTGGGTATAGGGTTACAAAATCAATCAAGCAATACAAGCATTAAGTTGCTATCATTTCAGCCTGTGTTCCTCCAAATCATGTGGTGTGGGGACAGGGGTGCTGCATGGTAAATTTTTTAATTAGCATATGGTTGCAGTACATAATGTTTGTATTCACTGTAAGGAGTTCATGTACATAACCATTTATTGAAGTCAGCATGGACTCATTTATTTTATATTTGGGGTTATAATCCACTAAGATATTATTCATTTTGTTGTTTAAATTTTCCAGCTTCAGCTGTTTCAGGTTGACTCCTTGTAGCTCACTGATACCTCAGACTTTTTTCTTTTTTGTTGTTTTAAACTCTGTACTGACACACTGGCTGCTAGATTTCTACTTTTTATTTGGGCAATCATATTTTCATTTCTTAGCACTCTTATTTTTTTATGATTGGTCTCTTTTATCAGCAGTTCTTTCTTGTTTTATGGATATGATATAATCTCAATTCAGAATTGGTTTCTAATAACATTGAAACTGTCATTTATTGGATAGAAATTGTTAACATTACTCTCAAAGGGTGATAATTTTAATTATATAATTACACGTGTAATTCTGGTTCTTGGCAATGGAAAAATAATAAAACTGTAAGAGCTAGAAGGTCAGGGCAGAGAAGAGATAGCACAGTATGCAGGTGCTAATTTCTTCATTTATGTTCCAGAAACCAAGAGCTACCATCTCAAGTGAATAGAATTACAAATAAATCAGTGACCAGTCAACAGGAGCAGCAGCTAACACAATAACTAATGCAATGTGGAAGGGATTGAGGGTGAGCACTTGTGTGAGTAAGTGAATGTCTTACATTTTTTTTTTCCATGAGAAGAGTCAATGGGTAATTTAGTTGACGGATCATGAAATTGAGGTATGTGCATATTGATTAGATTTGTGGTGTAAGCCAGTAGAGAAAAAGCAGAAAAAGTTAAAACTGGCTTTGTCTGGGATGGAAGGCAGGGTGGGATGAGGTGCGGCAGGACTTTAAATTTTCCCTTACATTCTCTGTTAAACATCTAAAATAGGATTTTTATTAAAATAACTGGCAGTTTCTAGATGCTGACTGAAGAAACACGCTGGGGCCTGAGAGAACGGGCAGGCCGGAGGAGGACCGGCGGTGCACCAGCGGCGCCGTGGACAGGGCAGCGGCTGCGGGATGGAGGGTGGAAGCGCGGGCTTCCACTACGGCGGCTTCCCGGGCCGGCTCTCTCCTCCGCTCCTCACCTTCTCCTTCATCTGGCAGTTAAGGCTGTCTCAGGCTCTGTTTCAGACTGAGGATTCCAGACTGTCTTTGCGCTTGTCATTTGGCCAGATTGTTACAAAAAGGAAGGGCAGAGTCTTAGCGCACTTCCCTCCTGTCGGGGGATTCCCAGGAGGCGTAGGACCAACCCTTCTGGTTTGCTCAAAGCCCTTGAGGTTTCAAAACTCCAAGAGTCATGTGCCTGAGGAAACCCTGGCTCTGGGCAAACCTGTGCGGTGGGTTATTTGGTGGGGGAGGGTGTCCAGTACAGCCTCTCCTTCCTCCTCCGTCTTGATTATGCTAGAGGAGGCCAAGGAACCCAGGACTTGAGAGTGTCATTTCTCTAGTCCCCATCATGAACTGCTTTCTGTGGTGGTAGGGAAGGGTGCCAATCAGCGAGCTGGTAAAGGGTGGTGCTGATTTCTGGATGGCTAAGGGAAAGGGGAGAAAGGACTCCAAAGGAGGGAATTTAAAATACACTTATTTATTTATTTATTTACTTTCTTTTAGAGACAGGGTCTCACTACAAAGTTTAGGCTGGCTTCGGGCTCACTTCATAACTCAGGCTGGTTTTGAACTCATAATGATCCTTCTGCCTCAGCCTCCCAAAAGCTGGGATTACAGGCCTGTGCCACCATGCCTGACTCAAAATCCATTTATTTAATAAATATGAATTGAGCATCTACTATGTACTGGGCCCTGATTATTGCTACATTACAGTTGTTTACAATTTCAATCCTAGTCTAGGCTCCAGGGACACAAGAGGACACAGGGCAGATAAGGGCCTGTGATACAGAAGGGGTTCCTGACAAGTGACTGTCTTCTTGTGGGTTTGTTCCCATTCCATTAATTCACTTGTCTATCCTTACACTAGTATCATTATTGTTTTCTTCATAATTGTACTTGATGGTAGTGAGTTTTGAAATCTTCCAACTTTACTCCTCCTCCCCGATTGATTTGTCTATTTCCATACTAATTTTCCATATAAATGTCTGCAAAAGTTGATTGCAATGGATTTATAGATGACTTTTGGGAAAATAACCATTTGACATTGAGCTTCCCAAACCACAAATTTGGTATTCTTTTCATTTATTTAGATTTTCTTTGGTTTCCTTCAACAATTTTATGATTTTTAGTGTGAAAGCACAGATTTTGCATGTTTTTGGTTAAATTTATTGTTAAGTATTTTATGTTTTTTAAAACATAAACTATTGTAAATGGAAGCTTAAATTTCATTTCTAGTTCTTTCCTACTATTATATAGAAACAAAATTGGTTTTTGTATGTTTATTTCATATATTAATTTCTGAAGATTTCAATACATTAGTTTTTTTTTTTTTTTTCCTTTTGGTGCTAGGGATGAAATTCAAGGCCTCGAGCTACATTCCCTGGCTATTTCTTACATTTTCTATGTAAGAGATTGTCATCTGAGATGTCATCTGCAACTGTAGACAGTCCTACTTCTTCCCAATATTTGTGCCTTTTATTTCTTTTTAAAACTTATTGCAAAAAAAACCAAACCAAACCAAAGAAACAAAAAAAAAAACATTGCGATGATTAATATCTTTGATATCACATTGAATGGAAGGGGTAAGAAATGAGATCTTTGCCTTATTCTTGGTCTTAGATGGAAAATGTCTTAGTATATTCGCTGCTTTAACAAAATATTTTAAACTAATTTATAAATAACAGAAACTTTTCAGCCACAATTATGGAGTTGGAGAAGTCCAAGATCAAGACACCAATTGATTCAGGGCCTGATGAAAGTCCATTCTTCATGGGCAAACTCCTCTTGCTGCTTCCTCTCAGGGGGAAATAAACTGCCTCAAGCCTTTTCTATAAGGGCACTAATCCCTAGGAGGAGGGTTCCACCTCTGTGACCCAATCACTGCTTCAAGACCACACCAACATGGGAGTTATATTTCAACATGAATTCAAGCCTTGAATTCAAGGTACAGGACACAAGCATTCATATTACAGCAGAAACCATTCAATATTTCAAGTATGTTAAGATGTACAGTTTTTGTAGTTTCTCTTTATAGAGTTGAGGAAGTTCCCTTCTATTGCTAATTTGAGTGAGAGTTTTTATCACAAATGGGTGTTGAATTTTGCCAAAATTTTGCTTTTTTCTGCATCTGTTGAGATTGAGCAAATGGCTTTTCTCCTTTAATGTAAGAATGCAATAAATTGCTTGGATTTTAGTGTAGCAAGCCAACTTTATATCCTGAAATAAAACCTATTTTGTCATGATGTAGTCTCTTTTCATTTGTGGCTGGATTCAATTTACTAATATTCTACTTAGCACTTTCCTCCCCAGTTCTGGAGATTGAACCTAAGGTCTTGTGCATGCTAGGAGTTTTTTTTTTTTAAATAAGTGTTGGTTCAAATGCCCAAGCTGGCTTGGAACTTGTGATTCACTTGCCTCAGCCTCCCTAGTAGCTGGAATTACAGGCATGTGCCATCTTGGCAAGCATATTTAAGATTTTTAAATCTAGGTTCTTGAAAAATTTTCATATATATGCTGAGATTATAGGCATATGCCACCATACCTCACTTTGTCTAGCAATTTAAATTTTTATTCTAGACATTATAGAAGATATCCTATGACAATGATGAATTCTTTGGAGAGTGTTGACTTTTGTTCTAATAGGTAAGTTAAATTACTACTGAGCTGGGCATGGTGGTGCATGCCTGTAATCCCAGTCCTCTGAGAGGCTGAGGTAGGAGGATTTTAAATTCAAGCCCAGTACTGGGGATGTAGCTCAGTGCTGTCTGGCACGTGCGAGGCCCTGAGTTTGATTCCTGGTACCAGAAGAAGAAATAAACCCAAGCCCTGGGCAACTTAGTGATTTAGCAAGAACCTGTCTCAAAAAAATAAAAAGGTGCTGGGGATGCAGCTTAGTGTGCAGGCCCCTAGTTTAATCCTCAGTACTACAAAAACCAAAACAATTTAAAAAAAACAAAAATTAGTGGCTGGCCTCTTGAATTTGCTGGATTTTGATTTTATGTTTTGTCAATTAATTAATTAACTTTAATTAATGTTTTTTACTATCAGTAGTTTACAAAATTTTGGGTTAAGAAGTCTGCTAGGGAGCCAGGTGTGGTGGCACATGCCTATGATCCTAGCACTCGGGAGGCTGAAGTGGGAGGATGGCGGTGGGTTCAGGACCAGCCCATTCTATACAGCAAGACCCTGTCCAATAATAGTGAAGCAAATTTAAAAAAAAAAGAAAGAAATGGACTCAATAATACCCAGATGTTGAAATTACTGGACAAATACTTTTTAAAAATAAAGTAAAATATAATATCATAAATCCAATCCAATCCAATCCAATCCAATCCAATCCAATCCAATCCAATACAAGGTTTTCCAATGAGGACTAGCGTTCTCAAGCAGACCTAACAGCTTCAGCCGTGTTGGGGAGCTGCATCACCCCCAAGCCTGCTTGCTCAGGATATGGTCCCTGTTTTACTTTCCAGTCCCTCTGCTGCCCTCTCTCCGTGCTTTGGGTCCATCTGAATTTCCCCAAATATCATGCCCTTTCTTTCTTCCCTGGATTTGCAGCTGTTGTGCGTCCTCTCCCTGGGGCGCAGTCATCTTTCTCCTGGACTGCAGACACGGCTGCCTAATTGGTCTTCCCTCCGCCTCCCCTCTGGCCATGGTGCAATCCATTCTTCAGAGAACAGCCATAGAGAGCTTCTCCGAACACATGTTTGAGCTTGTCACCTCCCTGTTTAAATCCTTTAAAGCCTCTCCACAGATTACAGATGAAGGGCGAATTCCTTACGCCGGCCTCCAGGCTGGTTCCTTCCTATTTCTCTAGCTTTATAGGGAGACATTAGGAGGTAGAAGTCCAGGACTGCACTGATATGGATGGGGGGGCAAGGGCATCAGGCATTGCACTTAGATTTCCCACTGGGCAGTGGCAGAGAAGGTCCTTGGTCTCTCTTTTTTTCCTTTCTCTGGCCTGCTATCCTTTCCTTCCTTTTTTTGTGATAATGAAAAATGAACCCAGAGAGTGCTGAGTTACAACCCCAGCCTTTCAATTTTTTTTTAGTTTGAGACAGGGTCTCACTAAATGTCCAAGGCTGGCCTCAAATTTAAAATCCTTCTGTCTAAACCTCTTGAGTAGCTGTGATTACATACATGGATAGTCCTACCTGCTTCTCACTTGTTTCCTTCGTTCCTTTCATTTTTTTAGGGCCTTGGCCCTTAGTTACATCCTCTGCTCTTTTTATTTTTTATTTTGAGAGAGGGTTGATCTTGTGATTCTCCTGCTTCAGCCTCCCAAAGTGCTGGAATTACAGGCTCCTACCACCACACTTGGCATTCTTGGTTTCTTAAATTATCCTCTCGCATCTCAAAGGATTACATCAGTCAGCTGCAAATTCTTTCTTGAATGGGAAGCTAAGAATTCACCACCCATGCATCTACCCACTCATGATGCAGTCTGACATTCAGCTGCCTGCTCAGCGAAGATGAAAGTCTTAAGATTGAGCCCTAACTCTACCTCTCATTTGCTGTGTCCCGGACTTTGGCACTTTCCCTTTAAGAGTTTCGTTTTCTCATCTACAAAGCAGGAAATCTCTCTCTGTGTCTCTCTCTTCTCCTTCTTTCATCTTCTTCCTCTTCCTCATTCTCCCCCTCCTCCCTTTTTTAGTCTTCTCTTTTTTTCTTCATTTTTGTAGACCAGGTCTCACTGTGTAGCCCAGGCTGGCCTCAAACTCATGGTGCTCCTCCTGTTTCAGCCTCCTGAATGCTGAGATTACAGGGATGCAGCACCAAGTCCAGGGGGAGAGCTTTTTCTAAGAGCACTTGTCCCTAGCACTCTGTTTCATTACTGTTTTATTTCATTCCTAACACTTATCACTGCCTGAAATTATACTGCTGACATACAAGGTTCCTTTCAACATTACTACTTTTTCATTTTTATTAATTTTGATTATAGAAAGAATACATGAATATGTTTTCCAAAAGACCTGACATGTACAGCACAAGTCCCTTCTTATTTCCTCTTCCCCCATCCTAGATCCCTCCTTGCAACTGAAGCTCTGTTTGTCCCATTTTCTACTGATTTGTAAATTCCTAGCACTGGGTGGCACATTGAGTTACTGAATAAACAGTAAATCAAGGGTCAGTTCTGGCTCTGCTATATCTTAGCTTCCCCCTTCAAGCTTAGAGGAAGGGAGGTCAGAGCCCAAGGTTAAGAGGGTGCTATGGATTTGGGCAAACCACTTAGTTCCTCTGAGTGTCAATTTATTCAGTTATTATTATTATTATTATTAGGTACGGGGGATCGAACTCTGCGCGCTGACAAGGCAGGCACTTATGCCACTGAGCTAAATCCCCAGCCCTCATTTATTATTATTTAAAAAAAAAGGGGGGGGGAAGAGGGCCAGGGTTTTAGCTCAGTGGCATAAGTGCCTGCCTGGCAAGCACAAGGTTGTGAGTTCATACCCAGTACCAAAAATAAATAATTAAATAAATAAATAAATAATAAATAAATAAAACGGGAAAAGAGAATTTATCTCATAGAATGATGAGCATCAAGTAGCACCAGTCCCACCACACACCCCTTGAGATCTCAGACTCGCAGGGACTTACTTGACATTCTTCGTGTTGACTCTGCAGCCCACCAATCTGTTCTGTGTCCCTAAGTGTTAGAGACAAGCTTTCCAAACTGGGCAAGGGAGAGCTGTGTGGGAGTGGGGGGACCTGAAACCATCTGGTGTATCTTTCTGGACTGTTTGTTTCACTCAGAAGTAATGGAAAACATTATTTGTTATAGTAAAATAAATACAAATATTTATTGCATAGAAAGAAGGATTTGCCTGAGTTTTAAAATTCAGGTGCTTGGGGCAGCAGCGTGAGGAGGACCATCAGACTTTGTCTGGTGTGGTGGAACCCATGCTTTATATGGGGTATGATCAAAAAATACAATGAATGTTTAAATGTTTAAAATTTATTACAGTAAGAGACACATTGGTATTGATTTCCCTCAAAATACTCCCACTTGCCTTGAACTCACTTATCTCATCATTCTTGTTGCTTCCTGAAGCACTTTTGAAAGTCTTTTGTGTTTTTAGTTTCACTGTCTTCGTTGCCTCAATGCCCTGAATTGACTTAAAATGTTTGACTTTCATGGTCATTAAGAATCTGGGGAAGAGCCAGAAGTCATATGGTACCAGATCTGGTGAATGAGGTGGGTGAGGACACATTATAATTTTTTTTACAAGTCTGGCTTTCCACTGGATGTCACTCAGCAAGAGCATCTGTCATATATATATATATATGTATATATATATATATATATAGTTTTTTTTTAAATCACATTTTGGAAAAACATTCACGAAGGAGGACTTCCAGAACTGCTTCAGAAAGTGGCAAGCCACTGGGTATGGTGGGGCACACCGGTAATTTGGAAGGCTGACGCACAAATATCGCCATGAATTCAAGCCTGGCTATATAGTGAGCTTAAGAGGTACTGTTTTGAGGGGTATCAATGACAATGTGATTTTTTTTAAAAACTGTAGCTATTTTAATGAATGCAATGGTCCTGCCATTTTTTATTTTCCATAATAATACAATTTTCAGAAGAAAAGGAATTATACATTTTAAATTCTGATACTACATTTTTAAACATTGACCAATAAAAGAATCAATCTCTTAGTATTTGTTAAATGCCTTCAATGTCTTAGGATACAAATTACAATATGCTAATATTCAAACACTGGAAAACGCTCACTTCGAAATGAAAGACACTGGCACTCAGTAACAGTAGTGAACATCATTAGAGATGGACTTGCTTAGGAGATTTAATGTGGAAATCTATCTTTACCATAGATTCACAATCAGATCTTCCCACCTACATTTTTAGAAACATGGGTGCAAAAACACATGAAAGGGAAGTCTCCATAGGTTTTGGCAGAGCTAACAGAATTTAATTTTAAATAATGCAAAATGATTTTTATATTAAAAAGCCTTGAAAAAGCTGTATTCTGATGCACTATAAAGAAAGTGAGTGAAACATTTTTGTTGGTATTTCAAATAACGATTTTTCATTTTTTAAAAACAATTAAAATCTTTTGATAGGGCCGGGGATTTAGTTTAGTGTTCAATCCCCAGTAGCAAAACAAAAACAAAAACAAAAACCAACCTTTGGATAAAAAGCTAAAGGCGCAGTGAAACAATATGTGAAGCCAGGCCCAGTGGCACACAATTTGTAATCCCAGCACTCAAGAGGCTCAAACAGGAGGGTCACTGCAAGTTCAAGGCCAGCCTGGGCCATAAAATGAGACCCCATCTAAACAACAAAGCAAAAAACAAAAACAAAACAAAACATAAAAATTCACCAAAGCGAAACAATGAATTATCAGTGTTTCACCATTCTAGAATTCTAAATAATTCAGAACACAAAATAATTCAGGTGGCCAGCACCTAATTTGTCCTATACATGGCAAAATTATCATAAGAGGAATTCAAGGAAAAAGTTCAGGGTTGCTATATTGCAGTTAATCATGGAAGATGACCCAAGCTTTACTTAAAGTACACTTTTTTTGAAGTTTTACATTTAGATTTAATTTTTTAGGTTTTACAAATGTAAAAGACATCTTTTTATTGCTCTAAATGAACCCAGATGGATTGTCTGCATAGTAGGTACTAACGTTCAACAACATTTTCTTCCATTTTTCAACAGCCAGATTTTTAGTTTAATGGTCACTTCTCTTGCTCAACAGGTTTTGACAATGTGACTTTTATTTTTATTTTTATGTATTTATTGAGACAGGGTCTTGCTATGCAGTTCAGGCTAGTCTTGAACTCGATACATAGCCCAGGCTGGCCTCACACACATAGGGATCTTCCTGCCTCAGCCTCTGGAGTGCTGGGATTATAGGCGTGTGCCGCCACACATATGCTGCGGTAATTTTTTAAAAAATTAAACACATAGTATTCGATCGATCCTTGTAGATGAGGACACTGATGTGTAAAGTGGCAGGATCTGGTCTCCCCATCCTGGTTACAGGCCTTTCTGGCTTACACAGTGAGCCTCCTGCCAGCAAGGACTCTACTCTATTCCCTGACCCTGAAGAAACAGCTGGTGGCTTCCATTTAGGGGTGAGGTTGGAGCCCAGAGGCTAAAAAGGGGCTGGGTAGGGTGCTGGGCTTAAACAATCCCATTTTCTCCTAGAGCTCTCTCTCTTTCTCTGTCTAAAACCAAGTGTCACTATGCCACTCAGGTTGGTCTCCAACTCATGATCCTTTCTTTGGCCTCCTGAGTAGCTGGGATTACAGGCTTGTACCACCACACTTGGCATCGATTTCTCCTTTTTTTTTTCTTTTATTTTTTGAGACAGGGTTTTGCTATGCAGTTCAGGCTAGCCTTTGGACCCACTATGGAGTCCAGGCTGGTCTCAAATTCACAGCAATCCTCCTGCGACAGCCTCTGGAAGGCTGGGATGACAGTCACGTGTTACCACACCTGCCTCTCCTAACTAAATATCGCCTAAACCTGGCCCACTCTGCCTACCCATCAGCCCCCACTCTCCCCAGTCTGAACATAATTATAGTAATTGTACTGGGATATCATTACCAGCTCTATATAAACAGCACACTCTATATAAACAGCATAGGTAACTACTTCTGAGCATAATTACAGGAGCTGTTTCTGGGCCCCACAACTGCTGCACAGTAAATGATAGCTTCCTTTCCTTCCATTAATATTCCAATATTAGGGGGCCTATCGTGTCCAAGTAGCCAAATTCTGGTGCAGAGTGGGTGAGAAAGACCTCACATTATGTCACTACCCGCAAAGCAAGAAGAGGCTCTGACAAAGCAGGACCCCTCAAGGTGTCTGTTAGGAGCCAGAGAATGGCTTAAGGCCCAGCCCTATTCTGCCCTTTCTTAGCTTCTGGGCTCTTAGTATCCAGGGAGGGGAGGAAACTACCTCCTGTTTCTGCGGGGCAGGAGGTCAGGAGAGGAGCCAGGATTTCCGAGGACACCAAGAAGCTTGCAGAGGTGGGTTAAGCTGTGCTGGGCAGCAACTGTGTGTAGACACCCAGGAAAGCCAGCAAGCACAAATGAGTCCCTTCGGCATATGAAGCCTCATTTTCTCTGCAATTAGTATCCCACTTCACAAGTCTGGAACTGGTTTTGAGGGCGCTGGTGTCCAAGGCCACCCGCAGCAGCAGACTGTGGAGCTGGACCTCAGTGCTTTCCGGGATGCTACCCAGCCGAACCACCCCCTCAGACCAGAAATGCTGCGGGCCAGCTCTCTGCCCCCTTTCTTATCTCCCCTTCGCACACTTCCTCTTTCTGGCTGCTACTCCCGTCCCTGCTGACCTCTGGCACCCTCCTACCCTCATCAATTCCCCGGTATAGACAGTCTGCTGCCCCTCCACCCCTTTCCTGTCCCTGCTGGGTTGTTGGGTGTTATCGCTCCAGAAGGGTGGGGGTGGGGAGGGTGGAGCACTGGGCCGAGGCTGGGCCAGGCTTTTGGAGTCTCCCACCGTCCCTGTGCGGGGCGCCGCCCAAGGCTGGGCCTCGGAGTCCGCAGACCCTCGGCTTTTCGGCTTCCTTCCACCCGCACACACAAAGGCTGCCCCGGCGTGCGCGGGAGAGCGCGCTCGCACCCAAGGCCGTGCGCACACACGCACAGCTGCACAAAGACGTGCACACCTCGCCATCCGCACAAACACACTCCTAATGGGCCCGCGCGCATAGCCGTGCACACGCACCCGCACACACTCGTGTGCGTACACACGCGCGGGTGCGCTCGGGTGGACCTCTGAACGCCGACCTTGCCGCCCTGGACTCGCGGGGCGGCGCGCGCACCCGCAGACACGGACCCGCAGACAGGCACACGCGCGCTCGGCCCGCAGGGCTCCACGCCCCTGGCCGCGGCCCGGGAGCTGTGCGGCGCTGCTGGCAGGAGGGCTGCAGGCGGCGGGCGGGACCCGGGGCGGGGGCGGCGGCCGGCAGAGCGGAGGAGGCGGAGCGGGGACCCGGGAGCGGGCTGGCCCGCGCTCCTCCTGCCGGCCGGGGATTTTCCAGACTAGGCACTGAAGCCGCGGACCTCCCTGCGGCCGCCACCGCGGACCATGGGCGACAAAGGGACTCGGTGAGTGCGGACAGCCGCCTGGCCTGGCGCGCGGGGGCAACCTGGGCGAGGACATGGGGCGAGGGTTCTAGTCGGCGATTTGGCGCTGCGTTTGTGGTCACCCGAGGACCTGGCAGTTCTCCGCCCAGGGCTCCTGTGTGATCACTGCCAGGAGCTGTGGGCGGAGGTGCTGAGAGGGCGAGGATCAGGCCATCCCTGGGTTCCCAGCTTCTGGCCCAGACACACACACTCGCTGTCACCCAGCCCTGGCCACAGACACAGAGACGCAGAGAGGCAGAGACGCTGTAGGGCAGGCTGACACACAGCATGCACGCTCATACTGACACAGGCACACTCGTGGTGGCACACACTGACAGTCTCTGCCGCACACTACAGCAACACGATGTTGCACGCACTCTGGCGCACACTTCTCTGTCAAGACGTGCTTGGTGACGATCCTGTTGGCATAGACAGGTCACACTGAACCGTGCACCAACCCTAAGACAACTTCGTAGAGGCACATGCATGTGAGCATATACTGTTACATACACTGTCACTTGGACTCTATCTAATACACTCTGTGGCTGGCACACTCATGTTGTCACCCTCACTGGCACAGAGGGAGGAGGCAGGACCACACCAATGCTGACCCCTAAAGATGCACATTGAACTAATACCCACATGGACTAATACCCAGCATGTACCCAGCTGCTATCTTGGGGGCTGCAGACACACTACCCCAGACCCCAGTGGCAGAGTGGAGACACACACGTCACACTGGCTGGAGTCCCCCCACCCCTCAACTGGATAAGCAGGCCTCATCCAGTCTGCTTCCTTTCCCCCCCGCGGCCTACTGGGCCTGGGGGTCTAGCCAGGAGCTGCTTCCTGCTGGGGTGGGGCGAGGGGCTCCTGTCTTCTCATAGCCTGCCCTGAAATTCACTCTAAGAGAGCTTCTGCCTCCAAAAGGGGCCCTGGAACAAAAAAGAAAGGGGGCTGGGGCAGGCCAGTTCCTAGGATCCACCCTTCTGACCAGACAAACCCTGATCCAGCCTCCTACGGCCACCACACCCGTGACCCTGTAGGTCCTATGGAGGCCTCTCCCTCAGTTCCTCTTCTGACCCCTTCTGCACCTGCTCTTTTGCATTGTTTTTGTTTCTTACCTATCCTTAGGTCCCACGTCTGCCTCCTCCTTTCCGTTTCTCCCTCTTCTTGCTTCCGATGTTTATTTATTGAGTTCCTGCTGTGTACTAGGATAGTGTGAGAATCAAAGGTTTGCAAGATGTGTACCTCCCCTGAAGGAACTAACAGGCCAGAGAGAAGCTACTCCTGTCGTCATCACATTTCAGGCCCCCAAACAAAGTGATGTCTCACCCACTGCCATCTGAGCCTCTCAACAGCATGAGAAAGGCCCTCCAAAGATCATTCCCATTTTCCAAGAGAAGAAACAGGATCAGAGGTAACTTAGACTCATTTTGAGAAATAATTTCCCAGCCACCATCCTGATAGCTATTCCAGGAGGTTAACTTTTCTCTTCCTGCTTTCCCAGGAGGAAACAGACAGGTGGAGAAGTCACTTGATCTGGTTAAGTTCTAGAGAGGTCAGAAGCAGGTAAAAGTCAAAGTCCCCTTGGTCTCTGTCTCTGGCTTATTGTGGGGACTGTATGGCCCCTCATGGATCTCAGGTTGAGGGTGTGGAGGGGTGCCCTACTCTAGGTAAGAGGCCCAGGCTTGGGGAGACTGCGGAAGATCATGAGGTGTCTGCACTCACCTTCATGGCCAGTCCTCATTGGAGCCTTCTGGCCAGCACTGTAATGCAGATCACTGTGCTTAGGAGGGTGTGCACTGTCCTCTAGCACATCACTCTGCCCCAGAGCCAAGCCCCTCTTGCTCTACGTGGTCAGGCCTCTCTCCCAACAGGGCAGAGCGGGGAGTCAGGAGCCATGGTTCTTCTTTGTTCTCCTGTGCCGCTTCCTGAACAGGGTGACTCAGCCCCTCTTCAGCTTCTCTGTAACCTGGGGAGAAGTGCCATTGCTCCTCTGCTGCATAAGCTGTCCACATGAGGACACTGCTGGCACCTGTTGAAGGCTGTCTCTGGGGCCAAGGAGTTTTCTTTGACTTCTGCTGCTCCTCCTGCAGCTCACTGGTAAACCTTGGGGACAATGGCAATTGTCTTCACCTTTCTGACTTTAGCTTTCCCATCTGTAAATTGGAGCCATCAATACTTAGATTTGTCAATACTTAGCTCTCTTTGCATTTACTGAATTTACTGGGCATGAGAGGAGGTGCTGCTAAAGCCCTGGAAACAAATTCTAGCTGATACCTGCCTCCACTGTGGCCCTGCTCCCTCCTGCCCCCTCAAGTTTCCTTGCGGTCCCACAAAGTCTTCCTCTTTAGACAGGTCTCTGCATAATTTGGAAGAGAAAGGCAAAATAGCTAATGGGCTGTATTCCTGTCTTATTCCATAAGCCATGAGATGGGCTACTTCATGAATTGGAGGAGGGCACTGCGAATATCCAATACTCTAGGAGGATCACCTTCTTCCCTGTATCTGGAATTGCAACCTGCATAGCAAAGTGACAGTGAAAACTAATCAGAAACTGTCACTACCCTCCAGGAACTCCCATGGTTGAGGGAGAAAGAAAGGATGAGACAAATACCTGGACAGGACTATTACAGGGCAGGACTATGATGGCTGCTATAACAAGGTGCTTTGGGAACAATAATGCATTCATTTAACAAAGATTGACTAAGTGCCTTCTGAGTGGTGGGTCCAGGGATGAATGAGTCCACTGTGTCACCAGAGAATTTACAGCCAAGTGGCTGATTATAATGTGAAGTGACAGGTATTGTAGGAGACCTAACGCAGGGTCCTCAACCCGGTGCTGGGCAGGGAATATGACAAGGAAGCTTTCCTGGGAAGGAGGTGACCTCAGAGCTACAGAGCTTGACCTGGAAGGACACGGAGGCCAAGAGGGTGGGACTGGGAATGTCACGCCTGGCCAAGGGTGCACAACGTGCACAGGCCCAGAGCTATGAAGCAAGGCGGAGAATGTGCAGAGGCTTGGGCTGGGCGTGATGAGTAGCCAGTGTGGAGCTGTCAAGCTAAGGGGACAGGATTTTCCTCTGAGGCTGTGGTGATTCAGAAGGTGTATCCAAAGGTTTTTCAGAAGTGGAGGGACAGGAGTGGATTTTACTTTCAGAGAAGTGTCCCTGGCCATGACCAAGAGGACAGGTGCAGGGAGCAGTGCAGGAAGCCTGGAGACTTTCCATGTGGTTGGGAAGAAGCCTGAGAACTAAGGCTGTGAGCTCAGAATGAAAGCAAGGGAGAAGACGGTGCTAAGGAATAGAAAGAGAAAAAACAAGAGGTGGAGTCCATCAGCCTTACTGGTTGAACTCAGACCTTTGCTGAGGGTCTAGTGTACATTAGATTTATGTGCATAATCTCACTGGATTCTCTCTACTACTTACTAACAGAGGGATTGTTGTTCCCATTTTACAGATGAGGAAGCAGACTAGGAGAGAGAGCTAATTCAGCCATCAGGCTCCTGAATTGAGGCCTGTCTGCCTTCCCAGGCCTCCGTGCTACTCAATAATTTCATCCAGAGAGGGGAATTTCTGTGGTCCACAATTGGCCTCCCTGGTCTTGCCACTAACTCTAAAAGCAATGTGAAAGATCAGATGTAGACAATAGGAGGGACTTCCTAAGGGCAGTGGGATGGAATAGAATTTCTTTTCCTGCAGATGTTTATGAACTCTGCTTTTTTCTGGAGGAGAAGAGTGTCTGTGACGGGGACAGGTTATCATCAGCTCTCTGTGAACCTTGGCTGTCATTCCTCTTGGTGATTAAGCTCTGTGTGACCTGTCTTGGCTGGAACTCGGGGAAGTCCTGTGGCTTTGGCTGCTGGAATGGGAGCGGTGAGCCTGGCCCACTATTCCTGATTCCAGGCTGGCCACTGGGTTGCAGGCTTCTCTGGCGGCTCTTTTCCTTCCGAGGAAGTGGAAGCCCCCCATTGGCCTGGGCTCCATGGTCTTGAGCTGTGGGCTCGGTACCTCTGGGGCTTTTGTCACCTCGGTCATGACAATGGAAGAACAGCATACCAGATGTTAGTATCTCCAAGTGACCTCCTGGCTTCCGCTAGGCCATCCTCCACTGCTGCCAGGATGGCCGTGCTCAGGCATGCAGGGGGTGGCATTGGCGTGGCAGGACTGTCAGGGTAGCTGGCTGTGGACCAGCGAGAGGATCAGGAGGAGGACTTTTACAGATAGAGGCCTGGACCTCGGGCTAGGGCTTGAGGTTGGTGGCAGGGACTTTCAGTCTTCACTGTTGACACTGATGGTTGCCTTGGGGAGTGTGGATGACGCAGTGTGGAGAGAAAGCAGTGAGTGGGAAGAAAGGGTGGTCAGGGACAGTTAGGTATTGGGAGCGCCATTGCCTGGCCTGGAGAGAAGAGGCAGGAAACTGAGGACTGCTGGGCCCTGAGGCCCCAAATGCAGGCAAAGCCCTGCAGAGGAGGAGCTGTAGCAAGACTCCCCACATTTAGCCAGAAGACAATGGTGGGCAGTGGGAGGTTTGCGTGGCATTGTGTGGGCACAGCTGGACCATGATGCAGATGACAGAGGGGATGGGCTCTGCTTTTCCACACGTCCAGAAGTGCGCCTGGGGCTGGGCAGAGGGGGCTGCGGCACGGGGACTGGCAGGTTACCCCATCTACTCCCTCCTCTGCCTTGTGCCATTTCCCCGTTGTCCTTTCAGGGCCAGGGTGATGTTAGAAGGGACGTTAGTGGAGTGGAAGCTGGTCCCAGAGAACGTGTTCACCGTGCTACCCCTGAAGGGAAGGGCCTCTGACTCTGACTGGGGGGCTTGGGAAGCTTCTCAGAGCACTTGACCCTGGGCTAGTGGTGTGGTATGAGGAAGGCTTTGCTGGAGGAGGGTGTCTGAGATAGAAGGAAGAGCCCCTTGGGTGAGTGGGGGAGGAGGGAGTTGAAATGTGTTATGTACATGTACAGTCCCCCTGCAGTGCATGTAATCCTTAAGTACTGCAAACATGTACCGAAAGGAAGGAAGGAAGGAAGGATGGAAGGAAGGAAGGAAGGAAGGAAGGAAGGAAAGAAAGAAAGAAAGAAAGAAAGAGAGAAAAAGAGAGAGAAAGAAAGAAAGAAAGAAAGAAAGAAAGAAAGAAAGAAAGAAAGAAAGAAAGAAAGAAAGAAGGCAGGCCTCTGCCAATGGCCAGACATCGGCTCAGGTGTGAGAGTGTGAATGGTGAGGCTGTGGAGGGCGTGTGTGGCAGCCTTGGCCAGCGGGCTTGGATGCTGGAGTGAGTGTGTGTCATGGCACTTTTCCTGTCATTCATTCATGTCCTGGAAGTCTCCCCACCCCACCCCGCAGATGAGGAGCTCCTTTGGGTTTGGGGCTGTTTCTGCTTCCTGTCTGTTGGCCCATCGTCCACCTCTGGGTCTGATTCAGAGATGTTTGGCTGAGGTTTGTTGAACTGAACCCAACTCTTCCCTCCTTTCTTGTCTTTGCAGTCAGCCCTAAGTGCTGAAATTACATCTTTCCCTTTGGGGAATCCTCAGAATGAAAGTGATGCTTCCCACATTAGACTGGATGCTCAGGGGAGGGCGGCCATGATTCCTCCATCAGATTGGGAAGTCCTGAGGGAGGGGATGTACCATCCTGTCAGATGGGGCTCCTGAGGGCAGGGCCTTGTCTCCTGCATGGTGCTGGGATCAGAACAGATGTCTTCTAGGTGGTTTCCAGGCACCTTTCTCTCCCCAGGAATGACAGGTTCTGTCTCAGGGATGGCTTGAGTCCTAGCAGAGAGGTGGAGAATGAGGTTTGGTGGGTAGGGCAGGGTGGCTGCTTTGAGAAGGGAACAAAGAACCCTGTTGTCCCAGTCCCCTCTCTCCCTCCCTCCCCGAGGGCCCTGGCTGGGTCATCTCTAGGGAGACAGCCTCCTCTTTCCTGAGACGCCCCATCTTTAGTCCTACTTCAGAGGAACTTCTTGTTCCTGCCTGGGAGACATGAAGCCAGACAAGCTCCTCACCCCTACTCTCGGGGACTGAATCTGTCAGGTCCCTAGAGCTCTGTATGACTGAGGCCACCACAGTGACTAAGCAGCTTTCCTTGTGCCTAGGGCTGGGCCACACTTGGCTGAGACCACCAAGGAGGTTGGGTCCCCCTGTACCTTAACAGGTCTGACTGTTGATGCCACAGAGCCTCTAGCAAGCTGGCTGCTGTGACCCGTGTCAGACCAGCAGGAGGCAGGGCTTGCTCAGCGTCCCAGCTGTTCAGAGGCCATGTGTGGGCCTAGGTAAACAGGAGGGCCTTTCATGCTTGTCCTGGGCCTCAGAACCCACAACTGGTTCCCTTGGTTCTTCTGTAGCTTCACCCCGCCTCCCCCCCCCCCAGCCTTGCCATAAATGGCAGGGTGAGAGTTTTGGCAAAGCAGGGGAGGGACTGAGGATAGATTGCTGGGTGATTCCATGCCAGGAGGGTCCTAGTGGGTGCTCTCCAGCTTACCGATTGCTGTGTGACCTTGGGCACGCCATTCACCCACTCTGGGCCCTGTTGTCCTTATGGGAGTCAGATGGCCAGTGTGTGTGAGACTCTTGTCCTGTGTTCTGCTAGTGGGATGGAAGTGGCCAACAATGGGAGATTGGATATCTCAGGCCTCTATCACAGACCAGTGGGGCTGAGATTGGCAGGGAGCAGGGGCCTTGGTGGGGTTTGTGAGGGGTGCTCAGGGTCAGGAAGGAGTTACCTTTGGTTTGAAAAAAAGATTGTCTTGTCTTCCATGGATTCAGGTCCTCCTTCATGGACCACTTCAACCTCCCTGGTCTCATCTCCTGTCTGCTTAGGGGAGTCAAAGGATCTGGAGTACCTGGAAGGTCCTTGAAGGTCATTCTCTTTGCCCAGGGTGTCCATGAGCCTGGCTCTTCCTTCCTTGTGGACACTTTTCCCTCCCTCCCGTCTCTTCCTGTCAAGGCCCTGGGAGTCTCCAGGCTGCTTTGGGGTCCTCCTCTGGTCCCCACCACTCTCTTTGTGATCTGATCAGCATAGATTAGAAGCTGATTAGCATAGAAGCTACTCTCTGGGAAGAGCCAGATTGCCTGGTATTAAATCTCAGCTCTTACACCGGCTGGGTGACTTCAGCCTATTGTTAACCCTTTTTCTGTCATAGCTTCCTCTTCTGTAAAATTGGGTAGGTGGTTACATTGAGGATTAAATCAGTGGAAATGGGTATAACTCAGAGAGTCGCTGGTACAAGGTCAGGACCATATGGGTCTTAGTTCTTGGATCTGCCTCCTTCCCCAGGCTGGGCTACCCGAGGGACAACCTTGCTGATTCATTTTTTCAGGTCCCAAAGGATTTATCACAAGCCTGTAACATTGTTGGTTCTTAGTACCCACCGGGCTTTGGGTCACATGTGCAGCTCCCTCCAGGAAGTCCTCAGTGATTTCCAAGTGCTTTGCCATCTTCTGTCTTGGACACACTGGCCCCTCCTCTGTGTGGCTGCTGGTTATTTGCAAACTTGTGACATCTGCATATGAATTCAAGAACTCTCCAAGGGCACCTGGCTGGCTCTGCTTGTCTCTCTAACACCTGCACAGACCTGGCACAGCACTGAGCTCCATAAATATTTGTTCAACCAAAGAAATTGAATGTAGGTAGTTGACTAGGAGAAGATAAACTGGGGTGTGGGGGCAGTATGATTGGTAAGGATGGTGGGGCATCATTGCTGCTTTCAACATACTGCAGAGAAGCTAGGTGTGGTGGTGCATGCCTGTGATCCTAGCACTAAGGAGGCTGATGTAAGAGGATGGCTGTGAGTTCGATGCCAGCCTGGGATACATAGTGAGTTTAAGGCACGCCTGAACTACACAGGGAGACCCTATCTCAAACCAACCAACCAATCAAAACCAGCCAACCAAACCAAACCAAACCAAACCAAACTACTACAGAGTAGCACAGAACCACAAGAATTAGATTAGTGTTTGTGGCCCAAAGGTCAGAGTTCAATGGATGAATGACTTTTCCTTTGCTTGGAGAATGTGTTTCTGATAACCAGAGCTTCCTACCATGAGGTCAGTGGCTCACTGTGGCCTCTGGGCCTTGGATCCTGCTGCTCTTCTATCTCACATCTGCCCTAACTTTGCTCTTTGTGTCCAAAGCCTACTTCCTGAACGAGTGCCACGGAGCCATCTGCTCCTGGCCTCCAGAGAGTGGGCTCTGTTCATCACTCCCAAATTCAGTTATTTCCTGAGTGTTTCCTGGGTCAGGCGGGCAGAATAGGAGTCCCCTCCCCGGGCTGGATGTCTGGGGCTGGCTCAGGTATGCCCAGTGTGGTTTTTACCTAGCCCAAAGAGGAGACCATGGCTTCCTATGGCCCATCGTGATCAAGGAGCTCTCTGTGTAGCTGGAGAGCCCTCCCTCGGCCAGTAGAGCCCAGAGCTCCCCATCAGCTGCCCACTGGTCAAGTGCTCAGAACCCACTTCATTATGGGGCCCAGAATTCTGGGCCGAATCCAGCAGGCTGTGGTCATAATCAGCTAATTAAACCACCCTTGCTCCTTGGCTCAGAGAAGTGGAGGGGAGAGAGTCAGGTGGTGAGAGAGGGAGGCTCAGACCTGGCCCTGCTGAGCAGAGCTGGAAAAGAGGCTGGGGAGCAGGGAGAGACACAAACAGGTGCAGAGAGTGTGCCATCTGGAGAGAGCACCCAGGCGAGCTGGGAGCCAGGAACCCACTTCTTCCCTGTTCCTCTGACACCAGGGCGAAAACTGCTTCTCCCCTTAGGCCTCAGTTTCTCTGTGTGTCAAGTACAAAGTGGGAGCAGCTTTGGCCTGGGAGGCGTCTAGGACTTTCCTCTCATTTTACAGTAAGCAGATGGCCTCAGCAGCAGGCTGTTCTATTCAAGGTGCCTTGGCCTCCAGCAGCCTTTTGGGAGGGCAGAGGTGGTCTGATCCTCCCGAGACTGAACTGCAGTAAGTTAATCAGAAAGGAAGATTTGCTGGCAGCAAACTCCTTCACCTGCCTCCCTAGCACATTCTGTCCTTGGTCCTGATTTAATCCTGATGCTGTCCTTAGGGTGCTCCTGTGCTTCCCAAACTACTGTCTTCAGGGAGAGACTTTTAGTGCTTAGGGCCTGTTCCCCAGGGCCGATCAGTTTCTTCTGCCTGTGTAGGAATTGCTCACATAGTACCTCCAGGGTGTGTGTGGGAAGGATCCCGAGAGGCAGAGGCTGAGGATGGAGTGTGGATTGAGAGTCAGCCTCAATTTTGCTATCAGGCTTATTGCCCACTACTGCCATGACCTTCGCCAAGAGTCTTAGACTCTCTGCACCTCATTTCATCATTTGGGAAATGGGTTTAATACCACATGTCTACTGCATAGGATTGCTATGGGCAGGGGGGTCAGGGCTTGATTAAAGTCCCTACTGTTATCCAGGGCTGGGACTGGATTTCAACTTTTGTCTTCATACCCCTGCCTCTTGCTGTCTGTCATCTGACCAGGACACGTGTGTACCCAGCTTCTGGTTATTTGCATACTTACAGGTGACTGAAGAAGGAGGAAAAGCTCGGAGACGGAACTGGCAAGAAAAGGAAGTGAGATTGCCCAGGCCAGGCCAGCAGTGCTGTGCTTCAAGGCTGGTCCCTCCCCTTTGGCCCCTCAGCCAGAACAGATTCTCTACAAGGAAGTAGGAGAGATTGGGCAGGCGGAAGCCGGGGGAGGCTGTGGAGGGAGGGCCTTGGCATCCCAGGCTGAGGCCTCTCCTTAGCCCCCGCCCGCCTGGGTGCAGAGCCCAGAGTCTGGTTTTCTGCCAGGGAAGCCAGGCAGCTAACGTTTCACACACTCAGAAAACAACAGGCTTTCCTGGTTCCCAGCCCCTAGCAGGAGGTGCTTGTGGCAGAGGTCCACAAGGTCTGAGGGAGAGGCAGTAGAGGAGGGAAGGAGGCACTGCCCCCTCTCCCAGCCTACCCAGCCAACATGCAAACCTTGGGCTGTGACTCGCAGGGGCCTCTGACTGCAAGGAAGGTGGTTACATAAGTCAGCTTCCTCCTCCTTCTTCCTCTCCTCCCTGAGGGGCTGAGGAGGAGGAGGAAGAGGAAGAGGAGGCGGTGGTGGCAGGCACTGCTTTGCTCAGAACTCGTGGGCCCAGCAGGTCATGGTGACCATCCCCCTGCTGGGCTGGTGGTCAGGCTGCCCACACGCTTTGCAGGGAGCTACGTGTGCTGCCTCAGTGCAGCTCCAAGCACTGCCTCCTCCCACAGCCCTGGGAGCTGAGCTGCAAAGGGAGAAGCTTCATTAGAGGAAACAGGCCACAGTCCTGAGATAATTTGCCTACAAACTGCCCCCAGAGGGGAGCTAGCCTCTCTGCAGCCGCAGGAACAAATAGCCAGCATTTTTCAGTTTGTTCCATTCAATTCCACAAATTCTCCAGTGCTGACTTGGTACTGGGCTCAGATCTCCACTGTAGTGTATCCCTACAGTGGCCCAGCTTACCACAGTCTCCTGATGGGAAGGTGATTTAAGGAGCAGCTCTGCCCATCTCTCACCCAACATCAGACCTTTCCTCAGAGGCTGGGATCCTGGTCTTGGATCATCGTGACCTGGAAGGCAACTTCCTTGGGGCCTTTAGACTAGGAGTTTTCAGGGTTGGCTTGTGCCCTTTCTATTAGACCATCTCTGCTGCCTACGACTTCCTGTGAATAAAAGTTCATCTGCGTGTTTGCCACGTCTGTGTTGGACACCTCAGATATGACGAGGAAGCAAGTAAGTCTTGACCCTTGCAGTACTCATACGTTTTAGGGGATAGGAAGTAGATGATCACAGCATGCTATCAGGAGAGAAGTAAAGGGGATCAGTTTACCCTGGGGACAAAGCAACCCAAGTTTGAGGTTCAGAGAAAACAGCTCAGAAGAGGGGCACAAAGGCAGGCTTTGGAAGGTACATTTGATGGAGCCAGAGGGGAGACTTGTCTGGGTGTCATCTGTGTTGCAGGCCTTCATCCAGGACTGTCTCCCTACCGGAGACTGGAAATCCCTCTCGGGGTTAGGCACAGTGCCAAACTCTGGCCTTATGGGAAGTCCTGGGAATGTTGACTGCTCAACACCACCAACCACCACAGCTACCACCTAGTTTGAAAAATGAAAGTTCTGCCCAGTGACATCAAGGTTGGTGTTTTGGTGGAAGAGGAAGTGAGGGAGGTGCTCTACACCCAGAATGCAGGTCTCAGACTTGCCTTTGGAGACCAGATCTGCCCAGGAGGACGGAGAGATCACAGTGTCTATCAAAGCAAGTTACGCAGAGAGCTGACAGCTCTTCCCAGGGGAGTTGAGGAAGTCTCTAGTTTTGGGCTGTGGGCTGGCAGCCAAGGGCATGTGTGCCGGTCTCTACGTATTGGAGGGCTGTCTTTGGGGACACTGAATCGCGTTGTTGTGAAGAGGGGCTTGCGGCCAAGAGTCTCACTTTTCCCTAGCATTAACTGTGTGTCTCTGAATTTTTCAGCCTCCAGGGAGAATGTTTCTCTCCTTTATAGTGTCTAATGAAAGTGCCCAGCACATTAGCAGGTTCATCAGATGGTTGATAATGTCCTGGATCTTTATCGCCCCAGGGCATTAGGAGAAAACCTGGAGCCATTTAGAAACGCAGTAGATTTTTTTTTTCTTTTTTGAGACACAGTTTCACTATGCAATTCAGGCTGGCCTTGAACTCACAGTTACTCTCTTGCCTCAGCCTCTGGAGTGCTAGAATTACAGGTGTGTGCTACTCTGCTGGCTCTTGCAACAGATTTTTAAAAAAATCCTAAACATAACACAGATGATGGTGTATCATAGTCAGTGGTCACTGTGCATATTGTTGTCTTTCTCATGTATGGAGCCCTGCTTTTCTTCAGCGGCCATTCAGTGGGTGGAATGAACCCCCAGCCATCTAGGATGCTCACTGTTTTGCAGAGTAGACTTCATAATAGGAAGAACTTTCAGAGAATCATGATGGGCTGATTGTGTGAACTGAGCCTTGCTCAGACTGACCTGCCTGCCTCCAGCCTCCATTTGGGCACAGGGCTGGGACCTGGGTGCACTGAACTCTCAGAAGAGAAACCTACTCCCACCTTGGGCAGCCCCAGCCCAGGACATCCAAACCAGGTGATGGTGGAGACAAGGCTTTTCTCTGTTCCGCTGCCCTCCCTGGCTTAGTTCAGACCCAGTTTTTGGCCTGGATTCTGAGACTCTTCTCCTTATACCTTTGTTCAGTCTAAATTCTTCAAGCTTTGTCCATGTGTGCATGCGTGTGTGACTGGAGATTGAACCACTGAATCTAGAGTCTTCACACTGAGCTACATCCCCAGGCTCTGTCCTCCCTTTTAATGTTTTATTTTGAGACAGTCTCCCTAACTTGCTAGGTTGTCCAGACTGGGCTTGAATTTATGATCCTCTTGCCTCTCAAAGTGCTGAGATTAAAAGCCTCCTTTTATTCTGAAATCACACGTGACCCTGTGTGTCCTTTGCAGTTTAAAAATGGATCAGTTGGCCTAAAGTGGTAGCACATGTCTCTAATCCCAGCACTTGAGAGGCCAGCCTGGGCTACATGGTGAGTTCAAGTCCAGCCTGAAAGTGCATAGTGAAACTCTGTCTCAAAAAGGGCTGGGGATTTAGCTCAGTGGCATAAGTGCCTGCCTGGCAAGTGTGAGGTTGTGAGTTTGATACCCCGTACCCCATAATGAACAAACAAAAAAAGACAAAGGAGAAGAAAAGGGAGGATCAGTTACTCCCCATCTTTACAGGAGATTTTGAGTTTTTTAAGTGGCACTGGAGGCCCTTTCACATCTGTCCCCCGATTCTGTCCCACCTTTTCCTTGTATGCAGCTGTACTCTGACTCCGCTGACTTTTATGGATATTCCTCAATGGTCATTGCCTTTGTTCAAGTTCATCCTTTCTAAGGTTAAGTTAATTAATGAATTAATGGTATATTTGTTTTGTTTTGAGACACAGTCTTGCTACACAGCTTAGGCTGGCCTTGGACTTTTTTTTTTTTTTTTTTGAGAGTCTCACTGCGGGTGTAGTCTAGGCTGGCCTGGAGCCTGCAGCAGTCCCCCTGCCTCAGCCTTCCATGTGCTGAGATTATAGATGTGTACCACCATGCCTTGGTTAAGGTTGAATTTAAAGCCACCTGAAAGCATTTCAGCTGAACATTTGCCCTAGCCACCCATGCCTGGGAAGATGCCTGGCCCCATACTCTCCACCAGACTAGATGAATAGTTCCTCATGCTTCCTTAGCAGCTTGCAGGCTTTCCTGATGACACTTCGTGCAGCGAGTGGCTGCTAACATGTCAGCTTCCTCAGAATCTGGTAGGGGCTGGCGCAGTCAGAGCAGGAACTGGGTGGGGAGTGAGTCAGGGAAGATTCCTCTAGAGGAAGTGAACCCTGAGCTGCTGACCCAAAGGAGAAGCACTTTTTCTCTCTTCTCCCTTCCTGGTCCTGTGCTGAAAGAAGTTAGATGAAACTGACTTTTAAAAGGGAAATGCATACATTTTGAATTGAGGGTTGGGGTCTTCTACCCTGGAGATGATTAAGAAATGCTCCCTCCTGTCCTTCTCGCTTCCCTTCTTCACACATTTCTTGAATACCTAGGATGTGCAGACATGGGCTTCAGAAACGAATAAAGTATGTTTTTTGTTTTCCTTTCTAATTAATATTGAGAACTTCCTCAGACACACCAGAAAGAAGGCAGTGGTTGATTCCACTTCGCAGGAAGCCCAAAAGGGAGCCCCTAGTGGCCCCCCTGCCCAGTGGCTGGAGCCCCCTCACTTCCCAACCCTCTGTCTTCCAGTACTTTTTGAATTGTCCCCTTCAGCCAGGATGACACTGGGGGAAGCCTGCCTGGGAGGTGGGAGAGCGGGGCAGAAGACCTGTTCTCAGAAACCGAGGCAGGCTTTCCTTGGGTGTCTATGTGATGTCACCTGTGAAAAGCCCCTTGGCATGTCTATCTAGTACATATTAAGTGCAGAGCAAGCGCCATTCATTGCCCCTTTTTGTAAAACGAGAACTTTATTGTCCTGCATACCTCGTGTTGTGCCGTGGTGTGGGCCAATTGAAATATGGGATGCGGGTGCCCTTAGTGAACTGTGTCATAACCTGCACTTGTTTGGGGGAGGGGTTCTTAGTAAAACTACACCTGCCAGCCAGGGATCCAGGCACAGATGTGGGCTGAGTCTGCCAGCCCAGGCACGAAGGATCTTCTGGGATATGCTCCAGGATTACAAGAAACTGGTGCTGCTGCGCACGTGAGAAGCAGACCCAGCCCGCAGGTCCTGCACTCGAATGAGCTCAGCTGCTTCTGAAGTCCTGGCACGAGACAGAAAGACTTGGACCATGCAGACCAAGAGGAGTGTCCTCAGAGCCTCATCTGTCTGTTGGGCTGGGGGCAGGGCCTTTGTGAAGGCGGGTGTGCAAAGATCGCCTCTGGGCCCTTCCTCCAGCCCCGAGGCGGATTCACCTTCAGCTTCAGTCCCTTCGGGCTCCAGGGCCATCTCCAGGGCTTGGCCATGGGTCCTCGTGAGCAGTGGTTTTTAAATTTGCAAAAGGAAGATATTTTTATATTCTTTTTTAAAAGTGGGTTTCTAAACTCTATAAGCTACATGGTCATCAACCTGGCAGGGCAGGTCCAGGTTGGTCAATTACACTGGGACCTTAGTGCCATCTGCTGTGTGGTCCCTAAGAGCCGTCTTCCTGCAGCTGCATGGATCTCTCCCTGTTGAGGCAGGACCTGAAAGGCATCTGGGGGAGCCAGTTTTGGTCCAGGCTGGGCCCAAAACTTCTGTTACTGTGTAAGTGAGATTGGAAAGGCCTCGTTGACCTCATTCTTCCTCATCAGCAAAATGGAGAGAACACCTACCTGGAAAGGCTGAGCTAATGACCTGTGGGTGAAAACTCCTGGGAATTTAGCAATGTGGGTGTACTCAGGCCCTGATGGGGGTCTCCTGCTGTCTGACTGCCGGCTCAGGGTCGTCCCGGGACTGGGTGATGGGATTATGGGTCACGGAGTACAGCCAGACTCCGATTGGGACCTCCTGTGGGGGTGGGGCAGGTGGCAGTCCAGGCTGACCTTTGCTGTGCTTAGACTGAGCGAAGAGTCTGCCTGGTTTCATGCTTCAGAGACGCTTCCGGGATAGGCTGAGCTGAATTTTGCTGCTCAGAAAGGAGGCCAGGCCAGCAGAGGGTGACGTGCCCACTGCAGTTGGAGTAGGTGGGTAGTTGAGTGGCAGCAGTGCTTGTGTCCTGCCCTTCCCCAGTGCCTCCTTCAGGGAGGGGAGGGCAGAGAAGACTGGGCTGGGGGTGGGGTGCAAGGAATGAACATAGATTTGGATATCAGGCTAGGTTTCAAATCCCAACCCCACTGCTTGTCATGTCTGTGGTCGAGGAAGTTATGTAATCTTTCGGAACCTCAATTTTCTCATCTTTAAAATGGAACAGTGATATCTTCTCTCCACCCCCATAGTGTTGTGATAAAGCTGAAATCAGATCATACGGAACTCAACACAGTGCTTGACACACAGTGAGTGCTCCATAAATGCTGATCCTTCCCTCACTTGCACTTTTACCCATTGTGCATCCCTCACCCTCTATTGGATATGTGCTCCTTGGGGCAGAGGCTGAGTTTTGTTCAACTATCATGAACTTCCCCAGCGTAGGCACAGTACCTTTGAGACACCTCAGATTAGTTGGCAAGAAGCTGCACTGGCCCAAAGAAAAGGCTCATTTTAGCTGGAATCTTGCCTGCTCCATACCTACTATGTGCTCTTGCCAGAAGACTCCTGTGTAGTCTCCGCCCTGCAGAGCTCCAGAGGCCGTTTTGACCCTTCCTGTGCTGCTCTAGACAAGCAACTTTGTAATTCTCCATAGAGCCCCAGGCAACCCCTGTAATCAAATCATGGTTTGTAAGGTCTGACATCTGCTTCTCTCGGCTGGAATGCAAGCGCTGCAGGAGCTTGGTCGTCAGGTTCCAGTGCCTGGCACCTCAGGCGCACACACATATTTGCTAAGCGAATGGCTGTCTTTTCTTCTTCCTTCTCTGAAGTCAGTCAGCCCTGGTTTCCTTTCCAGCCCACTTTCTAGCGGGGCAAGTAAGGCCCCTGCCTCTCTCAGCTGCTGTTTCCTCATGCGTAAAGCGGAACAGAGCTGAGCCAGATAAACCAAGTGTTTAGATGGACTTGAAACAAGGTAATGCGAGCTGTAAGGCCAGCAGCTGTTTTTCACATTATCTACCAGGGTCCTTCCTCCCTGACCTAAGCTGTCTCTGCCTCTGGCAGGGAGGAGCCAGGAGAACATTCCATCCCTCGCAGACCCTCCCTCTCAGCCTTACAATGGGTTTGGAGCTCTGTGTGCAAACTGTTTATGTTTCCCCGGCAGAGTTTATTACTCAGGCTGGTCTTCTGCAATTAATTACAAGCCGAGCAAATGACTTGTCCTTAGGAGGCTGGGCTTGGCATAAACATTTACATACAGCCAGGGGCCAGCCTAAGGGGCTGGGCTCTTCATCCAGCCTTTGGATCCTAGATAGAGGATTAGGGTGGTGCAGAATGACCTTCCTTCCACTTGAACTGGTTTGTGCCCTGAAAGCATGAGCTGCTGTTTTCTCTTTCAATTTTTGTGACTACCCAAGTGGAGTCCCCAGTTGACGCTGAGCGCTGGAGACTGAGCAGAGTTGAGCTTTTTGTCCAAGGCCACATAGCTTGCAGGGGTGGCAGGACCTGAAGCTTCGGATGGCAGCTGTGTAGACTGAAAAAGGCTAGAAATTGGTAATTGGCAAGAGATTGTTCATTCATTAAGTGTTTTTGTCATGTGGGAAGGGGATTTGAGGAGGCAGTGGTGACTATAAGTGACCATTTATCTCTACACAGAATGCTGGAAACACCCACAAGATGGTCCCATTAGCAGGCAGAAGGTGGTAGCCTGTTGGGTCTCTAGTGACCATAGCCACCCCATCACATACAAAGAGGTGCTTGAATGGAAGTGACTTGAACAAGAGGGCTGTGTAAAGTCAGCTCTCTGCCCTACCCCATGGTCTGGAATTCCACACAGCTTGATAATTTTTTATCCAAAATACTTGGGACCAATAGTGTTTCAGATTTTGGAATATTTGCTTATATATAATGAAATATCTTGGGCATGAGACCAAACATGAAATTCATTTGTTTCTTATATGTCCTGCACACATCGTCTGAAGGTAAATTCATACAGTACTTTCAGCATTGCCTGTGTTTTGACCGAGACCCATTACATGAAACCAGGTGTGGAATTTTCTACCTGTATCATTGTATCAGTGCTCAGAAAATTTTGAACTTTGGAGCATTTTGGTTTTGAATCTTCAAACTAGGGCTACTCAACCTGTTCAGAGAAGGATTGGTTCAAGGTTCCACAGCAGGCAGGAGTAGTGTGGACTCCAGACAAAGTGCCTTTTCTGGTGCCCTTGTGATTGAGAGGTAACCTCACGGATCCGCATGGGAGCCCCTCACTAGCTGGGCCACTCCTATGGCCCTCCTCCCTCCGGGCCCTGAGTTGTGATTTCTGATAGCTTCCAGCCCCACTGTTTGTGCTAAACAGTCTTGCTGGGCAGATCTCTGGAGCCATCTGCTGGAAGCCATCTTCCCTTTCTGCAGGGAGGAAAGGAGCTGGGTTCTGCTGCCTGTGTCCACCTTTGACGAATGTACTTGACCCCTGACCCTGGGTCCTGGAACTCCTAGGCTGGGTGGAGCCCATCCCAGAGGGTGGGACTGCACCCCTACCCTGAGCCTCTGGCTTTTGGCTGCAGTGGAGTTTGGGGCTCAGTTTAAACCCTCCATACTACATTGTTAGCACCTTGCTAAGGGCATAACACAAGGAAACTGAGGCCCAAAAAGAATGGTGTATGAGGGCAGAGGATGCTGGTGGGAGGCCACATGGGGAAGGCAGTATAATTTGGGAGGCAGGAGGCTTTGGTCCATGTTACCACACATACCACAAATGAACCTTAGTGTTGTTTTCTGGGGATCAGAACAAAATAGCTGTCCTCACTTGTGAGGTCAGGGTGAAGAGTAACAGGCAGCATCTGACTATGTATAGTAGCCTCAGACTGGGAACAAGTGGACTAAATGTCCATCACAGCTGTACAAGTACACACTTCTTTTTTTGGTCTTTTTTTTTTTTTTTTTTTTTTTTGAGACAGGGTCTCACTCTGCAGTTTAGGCTGGGCTTGAACTCACAGCAATCTTCCTGCCTCAGCCTCCTGAGGGCTGGAATTACAGGCAAGTGCCACTATGCCTGGCTGGATAAACAAATGGTGGTATGGCCACTCCTATGGCCCTCCACATGGCATAGAATGTTACAATGGTGGTATGGCCACTCCTATGGTCCTCTAACATGGCATAGAATGTTACAAGGAAATACTGACTCATGCTATAAAGTAAATGAACCATGAAAAGATTAAGCTAAGTGAAAGAAGCCAGATGTATAAAAAATGAAAGAAGCCAGATACAAAAGGTCACACATTATAAGAGATAATTTATGTGAAATTTCTACAATGTATCTGAAATATAAGCCACAGTCAGAAAGTCGGTTGGTTGTCAGGGAGAAAGAGAACAGGGAGAAGCTACTTAATGGATTAGGGGTATTTCTGTGGAGTGATGGAAATGTGTGAGAACTAGTTAGAAGTGGTTTTGCACAACTTTGTCAAGGTGCTAAGTGCCAGTAAATTCTTCATTTTAAATGGTTAATTATATGCTATGTGAATTTCACCTCAATAATTTATTTTAGAAAATTAATAAGAATGAAAATGGTGGCATTTGTCAGGAGGTGGTGTGGTTGAAATGAGGGTGTTAGGGTGAGGCTGTTGGAGTAAGGGTGATGTGGCATGAGAGGCTGGCCAGGGTAATGAGGCAAGGTGGGAGTAGCCTGGCAGAGTGGCTAAGACCAAGGTTCTTATATTAGTCCATTTTGTGTTATGTAACAGAATACCTGAGGCTGGATATGATATAAAGAAAAGAGGTTTATTGAACTCACAGTTCCGGAGGCTCAGAAACATGACAACGACTAGTATTAGGCTCTGGTTAAGGGCTCATGGTGTATGGCATCATGGCAAGAGCATGTCTGAGAGATCATGTGGTAAGATAGGAAGACAGAGCGTGATTCAGGGGCCAGGCCTATTGTTTTATGATGACCCATTCTACTCAAACTCACAGTACCACCAGAATGACCTTCATCCCCTGTGAGGGCAGTGCCTACAATGACCTAACTTCTTCCCCCTAGACTCATCTCTCTCTCTCTCCCTTCCCTCTTCCCTCCCTGTCTCCCTCTACCTCCCTCCTTTTTTGCTGCTGCTGGTGGTAGGGATCTAACCCAGGGCTGCACACACTCCAAGGAAGTACTTTGCCCCTGAGCTCTGTCCCCAGCCAGCCACACCTCTCAAAGATCCCGTCACCTCTCACTACTGCTTCCCACAGGGGAGCTTGACTCACATCCAAGCCATAGCTATTCTAGAACAAGACTGACAGGGTTCAAAGCTGTGCAGCGTTTGGCTGGTTATTTATGCTCTTTCTTTGAGTTGCCCCGTCTGTAAAACAGGAGTCACGTTTTTACTATGGGAATTTTAATCTTTTATTACGGAAACCTTAGAGCATTCATGAGTAGTAAATGAGTTACTATTTGTAAAGTTCTTGGCACAAGGTAAGAAGTGCATGTTAGCTGTTGTTATTAGCATTCATTCACGTTTTTATTTATTTGTTCATTTGCTGAGCACCCACATGGATTCAGGCCCTGGGTAGGATTCTGGGGACGCAGCTGCACACATGACTCAGTGGCTGCTTGCGGGAGCTCCCTCACATCCTGGTAGAGGAGTCAGCCCTGCGCAGCCTCCTCCTTACCGCACCTGCAGCTTCGGCTGTTAATGAACAGTGTTCCTCATCTCCTGCCGAGAGTCCTCTGAGCAGGGACTACTTCCCTTGAGGACCTGACAGGGCTTCTTCATGGTGTTTGAAAATGCAGCAGGCTTTGTGCCCTAGACTTGAGGGAACCTAAGGCAAAACCCTGGGCCAAGGTTTCCCTTCCTACCACGGAAGAGGCCAGGCTGGCTGAGCTCCAAGGTTCTTACCATTTTCTAACCACCAGACTTTGGGCAGCGCATGTCGTGGGGTTTTCCTACGCATGTGGGCACTGGCAGGGTCAGGCCACAGAACACTGGGGCTTGAGGTCAGAAGGGCTCCCAGGTTCCTGGAGGACCTGAGCAATGCTGGGACCTGCTGTGGAAAGCAACACCTAAACCTGCTTGGCAATGGGCGTTGGTGGCCTGAGGCCATACTGGACCTTAGCAGGATCTGGAGTTCACTAGCCTGTGTTGAGATGGGCCCAAGGCATTCTGCCTATTGTGATTTATGATAAGTGGGCTATCTTTTGGGGGTGGCATTTTAAGCAGCCAGGGTTGGAACTGGGGTGGGGATGAGGGAGGGGGGTCCTGCCTTTAGACCTGGGCTTCTGCCTTCTTTGGGCATGGTCATCCCTTGGTGGCCTCTCCTATCCTCTCCTCACTCCTCCACAGCCATCAGGGCTCAGGGTGTGACCTTAGCTCTCCTGGACCAAAACAAACAAACAAACAAACAAACAGTCTCCATCTCCTCAGGGCTGTCCCTCCTCTCTCGGTCACCCCTCCATATTTCTGTGTTTTCACCACCCCAGTGCCATCCTCAGTCAACAGTCTAGCACTAGCCATCCCTCGACTCTGACAACCAACCAACACACACACACACACACACACACACACACACACTGTCGCCTGGCCTTGAGTTCCTGGTGGCAGGATCGTAGCCGGGGAGATTCAGAGGACCACTTCTCAGAAGGAACATGACCTCTCTCTGCTCCTTCTAAAAACAGCTACATCTTGAGAGAATACATAGCAGTTGAAGCCTTCTAGAACTCCTCTAGATCTCAGGAGGGGACCGAGTAGCCACAGTCATAACAGAGGACAGCGTCTAAGCAGGCAGGTGGAACAGCAGCAGATGGACAAAGCTGTCAGGGCTCTCAGTGCCTGGATGGACTCCTCTTCTGCCCACCCTCTCCCCGCTGACACACTCCACTGGCTCCAGGCGCAGTGTGGTCAGAGAGGGCCTTTTTGGGTAGAGTGTTCATTTATTTATTCAGCTCTTCATTAATTCATAGGTCTTGACTAATGCCTCCTGGATACCAAGTCCTTTCTGGAGCTTAGGGGTCACAGAACAGGGCCAGACCTTGTTCCTACCTGAGGCTGGTAGGGAAGGGAAGGACTTGGGAGCACAGTACCGTCAGATAAGAGCCATTCATTCATTCACTCACTTAGCAGGAGCTCACGGAGAGCCTGTTCTGCCTTTGGGTGGCAGCACTGAACAGAGAGGGCAAGATCCCAGGCCGTCACAGAGCTAGCCTTCCAGCTCTGAGTTCTCCTGGGAGCAGGGGTGGTGGGGAGACAGCCAGAGTTCTGATGTACATCGAGAAGAACTAACGTGTATCTTTCAGTAACTTTCTAAACAACAGCAGTAACAGGAAATGCTTCCCAGTCAGACCAAGGAGATCATAGCCCTCATAGCAATCCTCTATAATCTCATCCGTTAGAAAGAACTTAAAATAGTTTTTGGTGTTTGTCCTTCTTGCTGCATGTGCGTTTGCATGCAAGTACCTTTGTATTCAAATATAATTCTGCTTAAGCTCTATGACATTTTGAATACTGCTGTTTTCTTCAGCATGCCATTCACTTACAGCGTCTGTATTTGTTACTCACTGCCCAGAATCCCTCACTGGATGTTCCACAGTTTATTTGACCATACTCTGGTTTGCCTTGCGTTATTTCCAGGGTTCTTGTTTGTACCATGATGCTGAAGTGATTTGCTTGGGAGCCACTGGATCACTTCCTGAGGCAGAATCCTGGAGGCCACACAGGACCCAGGCATGGCTTTGTACCCCTTCTTCAGCTCCCCTGCACACCCTTCTGTTTCCCTCTTGATCAATGGCTTCCCTTTCTTGGTAGAGAGAAGTGGGTGAGGAGGTTTCCTGCAGGTAACTCTCAGTGTGGGTTGTTGTGTTGATCTCTTGATATATGAGAAATGGTCCAGAAACTTAGTAGCCCCATGCAACATTTGTTTCATTATCGCTCCTGGTTTCTGAGGGTCAGGGTTTGGCAGTTCTGCTCAGGGGCTGACATGTGGTTGCAGGAGGCACAGGAGCCAGAGAGGTTTGGTGATCTGCACCTATTGTCTTAGTCACTTTCCTGCTGTTGAGACAAACTATCCAGTACCCACAGCTTAAGGGAGGAGAGGTTTATTTTGGCTCACAGTTTTTGGAGGATGCAGGCACAGTTGTCTGGCTACAAGGAAGGAAGAGCTTGGTGGAAGGGTCTGGTGGGGAAAAGCTGCTCAGAAAGAGAAGGGAGGAGCCAGGAAGGGAGATAGACCCTTCCAGTTCACCCATAGTGAACCATCCCTTCCGACGAAGCCCACCTCCTGACAACACCTTCTACTATGGTGGATAAAAACACTGGTGGTACAGCACATTCATGACCCTGTCACCTTTGAAAAGCCCCATCTTTAAACAATGAGATTTGGGGAGACATTCTAGATCTAAACCATAACACCTGTGGATGATATTTCTAGAATTACTTCTCTCTCTCTCTCTCTCTCTCTCTCTTTCTCTCTCTCCACTTCTTCCCCCACCCCATTGCTGTCTCCATCATCGGAACTACTTTCATTTCTTGCTTACGTGAATAATAACAGCTTAAACCTACAGCAATTTCTGGGAACAGATGCTCCACATTCTTCACATGCACAGAATTGCTCATGTAATCCTCACAGTAATCCAAGGAGGCAGGTTCTATTGTTGTGTTAGTTACTTTTCTCATTGTTGAGACAAAATACCCAACACCCAAAGTTGAAGGAGGAAAGGTTTATTTGGCTTATAGTTTGAAGAGGTTTCAGTGTGTAGTCAGCTGGCTCCAAGGCAGGGTGGCATGGCAGAGGTGCACTGCAGAGGAGAAACAAACAAACAAACAAAAAACCCACCTATGACTGCATAAGGCTTTGGGGGACATCTGAGTATAAGCTGTAACAGCTGCCATTTCCATTTTAGTGGAGAGAAGACTGATGTCCTGAGAGGGTCCCTACCTAATAAATGGCAGCCAGAATGAACTTATGAAAGAAGGGCTGCATTGTGTCAGTTTCCTTCAGAAACCCTGTCTGTGTCAAGATGACAAATAAAACCCAGATATCTGGCCAGGCTGCCTGGTACGCAGGGCCTGTTCCCTGCCTCTGCTGGGCTCACCTGACCATCTCCTTCACACCTTCAGGGACGCCCATTTCCTCCCACAAGCCTTCTCACTGCAGGTTCTGTTCTGTTAGGTCTCATGCCGCATTCCCACCTCAGCCTCCTTCTGAGTTACTATTGCCTCTTCTCCAGACATCACCCTTTTGGGAGTGTCTTCTCTAACTTCCCAGTCTGGCTGGTCTCCATGCTGGCCTATGGGAGCAGCACACTTTACGGCACTTGCTGAGTCCATCTTGGGGGGCTGTGTTGATGGCTAGTTGCAGCAGTTGCATTGTGGCCTCTTTCCAGCAGCAGGAAGCTTCATGGAGACAGGGCCCATGAATGAATCCCTCTGTCGTCTTATGTCTGGCAGCAGTCAGCAGTGTCTGACACACAAAGGGCACTCCACTGAATATTTGTTGAATGTTATTAATAATAGAATTACTAGGTGACAGATCCTGTGCTCATTTAACCCTCATTTTATAGCTGACACGGGCTGACTAAGGAGAGGTCCTTTGATGTCCTGTAGGAGTGGAGGTTTCACCCAGGGCAGCCTGGTTCCCTAGAATAATAAAGTGATTGAAGAAGGATTCCTAAATTCCAGCAGCTTTGTGCAAGTTGGAGGATTGTGAAGAAGAGCACAGAAAACAAGTCATCTCAATGTCTTGCTTCTTCCCTCTTGGAGGCCTGTTCTGTATCTTGTGCCTCCCCTAAAAGGAAGCGAGGCATGAAAGCCCTGCCACACACTGCCCTGCAAAGTGGGAGAACGTGGGGAACCAGCGAGGTCAAGAATTTGTTCAGGGCATAGAGCCAGGCTCAGAACCAGCTTGCACACACCTGGAATCTCAGTACTCTGGAAGCTGAGGGAGGAGGACCATCATGAGCTCAAGGCCAGCCTGCACTAATAGTGAGACCCTGTCTCAAAAAACAAACAGACAAACCCCCAAAACTAAACAAACAAGTAAAACAAAACAAAAGCAAACAACCAGTTCTCAGGAAGCCTTTCAGGCCCCTGTGTGCTGTGTGCTGTGCTCCTGGGTGTCTGTGCTTGTATGGAAGGTGGAAGGCAGAGATAGTGCCTCCTTCTACAGTCCCCATGGCTCCTCCTGTCTTCTTGTCCCAGCCTGTGCCCTCCCAGGGGAGAGGCCCCATGCCTACTCTGTTACGGGTCCAAATCATGGACCAGCCTCTGCATGTCTGGGAGGCCAGGCTGCCTCTGCCTGCGCTCGGTCTTAAGGTCTCCCAGGAGACTCTGGGCCTTCCAAAGTATATGTCTGAACTTCCCCCATCAGACCAGGATTGCTCCACAATTATTATTTTTAGTTTATGCTAATCTCTATGTTGGAACCCAGCCCAGCGGTCAAGTCTGGGGCTCTGGAAAATGTTGGGGACCTGAGCAGGGTCTTCAGGTGAGAAGCTGCCAGGCAGAGCCCATTTCCCTTTCTTCATGACCCCTCAGCTCCTGTGGGGAGAGCAGGGCAGGCTCTGTGGCTGTAGGACATCTCCTACTGTACCCCAAAGCTCCCAGAAACCCCAGCCCTGGGTCATCGTTCCATCCTGCCCTCTGTGAGGCCCCACTTCCTTTCCTTTCTCCATTCCTCACAGGGCTCAGTCTGCTAGGGATTCTGTTTTGGTTGGAAGGAGGTGGCGGAGGAGTTTGCGTGTCTGGCTCTTTCCTCCTCCTCATTCCTCCTCCTTTCCTCCCGCTTGCCGCTCAAGATGTTTCCTCTGCTAGCCTGGCTCCTGTCCAGCTTGTCCCTGCCTTGGGCAGATGGCTGCAATCCTGTCTGCCTGGGCTTCTGTGGACTGGGGCTTTCCAGAGTGGCCTTGAGTGTGTTTCCCTAGAGGAAGTCCTCGGGCGAGCCCTCCAGGGTGGGCCATGGTGGGCTGTGGACCTCTCACTCCTTTTCCACTGTGTAAACCTGAACTTGGGAGAGGAGGCTGCAGCCTGCTCCAGGGTGCCTCCTGTGCTGCCTGGGACTTTGGACTCGTTCTTTTCTTCTTGGGGCCTCTGTTTCCGGGGGAGCCCACAGCTAAGGGCACAGAGCAGGCCTTGTATTCACTTGTGGTAGTTTTGGGTCGCTTCATCAGGCATCTTCATTCCAGGCTTGGGGACAATGGAAAACCTGCTCCCAACTTGGGCAGTGGCTTGTAATATAGAATTTGAGTACAAACACCCAGCTGAGGTCCCCCGCTCTCTCTGCCTGTCCTTCCTGGCAGAGGTTCACAAGGTTGAAGCAGACCCACGTCCTGGCCTGACAGCCCTGGCCCAGCCTTGTGCGGTGCCTGGGGCATTCAAAGGCTCCATAAATATTGAGATTAGTGGTTGGGGGAGCAACTGGGGAAGCAGAGAGTGGCATGATGGAGCTGTGAGGGCAGACAAGGTCCTGAGGGAGCCCTTGCCAGAGGAGGTAGAGCTGAACTGGGCTTTGAAGGATGAGTAAGTGCTAAACAGGCCAGTGGCAAGGGTGCTCTGTGCAGGCAGAACAGTCTGTGCAGACTCTGAAACGGCATGATGTGACCCAGTGTTCACGGGATGTGTGAGAAAGCGGCCAGAGGAAGGCTCAGACAGGCTCTACAAGACAGAAGCAGCTCTGGTCTGGGGGTGGACACCCCCACCCCCTGCTGGAATGGCGCTAAGAGATTATTCCCCTTGGCTGATCCCAGGTCTTTGTGCTGCAGGCCTGGGCTCAGAGGGCAGACAGGTAGGGGAGGGGGAGCCCCTGGGAACTTGGGGCTGTGCAGATACTTTTCAAAGCTTCGGTTCTGCCCTCCTGGGTGAGTAGGTCATGGGATCAGCAGTCAGTGCCAGCTATGGTTAAACAGACTCATGCCAGTCTGTTTAACCAGATTCGTTCTAGTCTCCATAATTTCCTGGCTGTGACTGAATACTGACTTCTGTGTGTGCAGTGGACACTGCAATAAGGATAATAGACCTACCTGACCAGATCATTAGGAAAATTAAACAAGGCAACCTGTGTAGTTTTCTTTTTCCTCCCTTCCTTCCCCACGCTCCCCTGTCTTTCCTTAGCTGGGCTGGCCTTTTGGACAGAGCTCTGAGTATGGTTTGAAGGGCACTGGGCATCCTCAGGCCTGACAGCCCAGTTTCCAGTGTCCCTAGACCACAGTGCCAGCATCTCCTTCAAAATGAAGCAGCTAAAGTGCAAACTCCTAGCCCCACCCCCATGCCTCCTGAATCAGCACTCTGTGGTGGGGTCCTGTAAACTGGGTCTTTAACAAACTTTTCAGGTGATTCTGACCCTGCTCGAGTGTGAGACCAGGTGACTTATGGGACTGTGTGCCTTTGAACATCTCAGTAGAGCAGCCTGATGTTGGTCCTGGAGTTGGGTGTCAAGGGAGGGGGGCCGGCTTCACAGGAGGGAGAGGCCTGTGCAGTTTCAGGGCGTCTGTGCTCAGAAGGGCCCTTGGTTGGTTAATGTTCTGCTGTCCGTGTCTTGATTTCTGTAGAAGTGGCCCCATATTTTCATTTTGCACCAGGCCCATAAGTAATGTAGCTGGTCTTGCATGCTGGTTCTAGCTGGGTTCCCTGTTAGCTTGGTATCCTTGGAGAAATCACTTTTCTTCTCTGTCTATGTCCTCAGCTATTCAGGAGTGTGATAATCCCCTTGCTTGGATTAGACATGATGCCAACCACAGCTTTCAGCATGAGGCCTGGCACAGGGCAGTCTGCAGTGACCTCATGAGGCCAGACACCAGTGCTGCTCATACCTGTGAGGAGGCCTCAGCTGCCACACAGACACTGTCCTTGGCTTTTGTGGGGCTTGTGGTTTGCAGTAGAATATAGCTGGCAAAAGATGCACTGTATGTGGAGTGCTCCAGGGGTACGTGCCAGGACTAGTATGGGTACCTGACCTAGTCAGGGTTCACTGAAGGCTTCCCAGGGAATTGTCTAGTGAGCATAACTCCAGGGTGCAGTGGGTGTGACCTGGGCTTGGTGGTGGTGCTGTCTGGGCACAGGCAGTAGCACCAGGATGTAGTATTTCCATGGCCATTAACAGTTATTTATTCACAAGCCCCTGGGGAGGGTTTGACAGGAGGCGAGATGGGGCATGGGTGCTGAAGGCGAGTCAGAGGCTGCCTTGGGGCCCATGCCCCTGGTCTGGTTCCTTCCCTTCCAGAGGCATAGTCTGCTGTACCATAGAAAGGCACAGGCCCTTGCCCAGCGCTCCTGGAGCAGCTTGGAGGATGCTGTTATAACTTGTGTCTAGCTTTGTCCCCCCAAAGCCTCCTTTGGTCACAGTGGGGCTTTGCAGGGGTGGCTGGATCTAGAGTGTGTGATGCTGGGATTAAGGGTATGTGGTTACTAAATTAGTCCACTCTCTGGTGTGGCATATGAGTGTGGATAATGGGTGTGAGTGTGTAACCTGGATAGAATATAAGGTATGGAAGGAGGGTGCTGTTGCTGCTTGCTTTCTCACTCCATCGCTACTTTGCTGCCTTCCTGCCTTCTGCTTGCCATGAACCGTTTCTCCTCTGTGATGCCACTCTGCCATGCCACCCTGTCATGGAGCCGGCTGAGTATGAATGAAACTTCTACAAATTGTGAGCCAAAATAAACCTTTCCTCATTTAACTTTCTTTGGGTGTTGGGTATTTTGGCTCAGCAGTGAGAATAGTAACTGAGACAGACGGGTTGGCCAGGTGGCGCCCTGAGCAAGTTGTATGGCCTCTGGAAAGCTTGGCTTCCTGTTCGGTGAAGCGAGCCCGGTAGTCCCCTCTCATCAGACAGATGTGAGATTTAGATGAGGTGCTGCACTGAAGACCCCGTACATCCCTTCCCACGGGAGTGCTCAGCGGATGGTCCCTTCTGCCTCCCTGTTGGTTTAGAAGTGGGAAGTCCCATTTTGGATTAGGAGTTCTCTACCCCATTCTTGCTCCCTGAGCCAGTGCTGGTGCCTTCTTCAGTTGTTAGGGAAGTGAGGCTGTGTCTTAGCTACTTTCTCTTGTTGCTGAGACAAAATTCCCACCACACAAAGTTAATTGAGGAACTAGAACTTGCACCTGCTTGCTCTAAACTCAGCAAGTTCTATGGAGTACCCTGTGGCTGGTGGGGAACACCTTGTGCCATCTGTGCAGGGTGTGGGGACCTGGGAGTGAGACTAGAGTGTGTCTCGATGTCCCATAGGTAGATGGTGTGGTTGCAAGAGGCAGGTCCCTGTGTTTATCATGCTGAGGAGCTGGGAGGAGGAGGTAGAGTACTGGAGACTGTGTCCAGGGTGACTGAGCCCTGATTCTGGATTAAGAAAGCCTGAATTTTATTCAAAATGGATGCCGAAGTGACATAAAATTGTAAGCCTTCACTGTAGGGGTTGAGCCCCCAGTACCTGGACATAGTACCAACAAGGAAGGCAGCACCCTGAGCCCAGGTGCAGCCCCCTCGGTGGTAATAACAACTTTCATTTATCACAGGCTTCACAGCACACAGGTGCTGCATGTGCTAATGCAGGAAGGTGTGCGGTACCTCCCAGTTTAGGGATGAGGATCAGTTAGCTCTAGGCCTTGCCCAGTGTCACCCAGCTAGTGAGTGGCAGACCCCAAAGTCCTAACCACCACCCTGAACTGATCCTTCTAGTGACACACCATGGTGTAGGCACCAGTCCTACCCTTCTCTGGGCCTTGGTGGGGGTCAGTGATATTCTACAAAGCCCCTCAGCCCCAGTATTGTGGAGTGTGCATTTCTGAAAGGAATTATGTTCTGAGAGTTTGGATGCTACTGCTGCCGTATCTAGTCTCCTGTTGCTTCTCTATGTAGGAAAAGGCCAGCTTGCTTGGGCCATTTGTTAGGATTTTCTAGTTGCTGGGGGAAAATATCTGACACCTGAAATTTAAAAGTTTGGAGGCTTACCGTGTTTCAAAATTTTGTATTAAACATTTTTTTTGGATAGAGGGTCTAGCTGTGTAGCCTAGGGTGACCTCAGATTTGCTATGTAGTCCAGGCTGGCCTTGAATTTGCTGTGATCCTCCTGCATTAGCCTCTTGAGTTCTGGGATTATAGGAATGTGACACCATGGCTGGCTTTAAGAGATTGACTTTGTCTCACTGCTTCAGTGGGTTCGGTCCATGGTCAGCAGACTCCAAGGCAGAAACAGCATGATGGAAAGGCCAGAAGAGGAAAGCTGCTCACATCATGGCATCCAGGAAGCAGAGGGAATGAGATGAGCCAGGGAAGGCTCTCCCTTTAGATCACACCCCCAGTGACCTGTCCCCTCTGACCAGGCTTTACCTCCAATCACAACTTTTGTGGACATTTTAAGATCTAAACTGTAACAGGCCCTCTCACCCTGGCCTCTCATATGTCCTGTCATCTAGGGCCAACCCTGGCCCCTGAGCCTTGCTTCTCACACAAGGAAACTGGTGGCCAGGATCTGTGGCTTCTCTCCCTGGAGTACATGTGGCCCCAGAGCTGGTGGGGCTGGAGCGATGTGGGAGATGCCAAAGTAGGAAGGAGTTTGGTGGCTTCAGAGATCTGCTCAGGATCAGTGTGGCTGCAGTGTATGTGGTGGCAGGGAGACCCGAGGAGTGGGCAGGGGCAGACCGAGGAGGGCTTGTGGGATTGGGTCAGAGTTCTTATGCAGGTGGAAGTTGTAGCTCAAGAGGTAGAGTTAATGGGCGGTGATGGGGAGTTCTTGTGCAGAGGAGGGGCTTGATCAAGTCTGAGTCTAGAATGACTGATAATCAAGAGGCATTAACATGCAGTAGCCGTCAGTTCTCTGCCAATCATTATAAATGCTGGGTTCTACTGCCTGTTAACTGGGAGAACTTGGGCCATTCACAAATCTGTGGGACTCATTTTCATTACCTGTAATGCAGAAGGATAAGGAGCTTTCCTTCCAGGGATTTTATTAGGATCAAAGTGAGATAATGGGAAATTTCACTTAATCCCAATTAATCCTGCAAATGCTCAATCAAGCCCAGCATTGCTAGTCCCCTCCCTCCACGTCACATCCGGGACATGGCAGGGCTCAGTCACAAACTCTAGAAGGGCACACATAATAATCATCCCCTTGAAGACACAAAAGTTTTCTTTTTCCAGTACCCTACCCTGTTCTCAACTCCAGCCCTAAAGCAGCAGACCTGTGCCTCCTCCTTAGGCTGCCTCCTCTGGTTTTGAAAGCCCAACTGGGGTGCTGCCAGCCTTCAGAGTCTGTAGAAGTTCCCAGAAAGCCAGTGTGGTGTGGAGGGGAGTGTTTAGGACCTGAGGAAGTCGTGTTCCTACTCTAAGTCTCAGTTTCCTCATCTGAAAAATGGGAATGAATTACCCATCTGACGAAGTACCATAATAGCAGATTTATTCTCTTTACAGTTCTGAAAATCAGAAGGCCTGAAATGAGTCAGCAGGGCTGTCTTCCTTCTGGAGACCCTTGAGGAGACTCCCTTCCCATCCCATTGTTAGTTCTAGATGCTGCCTGCATTGCATTGCTCCTAGTACCTCCTCTACCTTCAAAACCAGCAGCACAGAATCTTCCACTTTCTCTCAGAGCATCTTATCTGTCATCACATTGTCCTTTCTCTCTTGGTCCCTCCCTCCTGCCCCCTTATGAAGACTGTGGTGATTGCATTGCACCACTCAGAGAATGCAGGATAATGTCACCTATCGTAAGACCTTAATGTAATCACATCTGCAAGCATCCCATCTACCTGTGAGGTAGCATGGTCACAGCCCTGGGGACTAAGATGTGAGCATCACGGAGGGGCTGTTATTCAGCCTCCACATGTACCGTGCTGGATGTGGATAATGTGAGACAAGAGACGAAAGTCGTGCACAGTGCCTGGGCCATGGCAGTCATCCTGGTGCACCCTTCCCTCCTCTCTCTAGGCCTCTGCCTCCTCATTTGCCCCTCACTCCAGCCTGCCCCAGCAACTGAGCCCACCTTCCTCAGAGATATAGTATGGACGAGCAGGCTGTGCTCTTGGCCACCTGGGGCTTGGAGGAAGCACAGAATTGAGCCCTGCCCCAAGACACCCCCTCTCCTCCCTCCAGGGGCAGCCTCCCTCAGTTCCCGGCCCAGAGCATTTCCCAGCATTCCATGGATGGCTGATGGGAAAGGCTGAGCTCACTGCTCCCTGGGGAGGCGAGGGGAGGAGGAAGGAGATGGGAGAGGCAGCCTGCAGCTCTGAGAGAAGGGGAGAGCAGATTTCCAGTAGGGGAGAGGGAGATATTCTAGGGACTCAGGGAGTAGAGGACTCTGTCAGCTCTTGGTGGTGGCTGTGAGCTGTGCTCTCCTCTGATGATGGCCTCTTCTGGGGCTAGTGGAATGTGGGAACTTGTTGTATGTTGGGGATGAGAGAAACGTGCAAAGCTTGGAAGTGGAGATTGGCTGCCCAGTGGTATGGGGTCATCTTTCCTTCTGTAAGCAAAGGACTATCTCCAGCAGGTCCACCCTGCTCCTTTCTGCTCTGAAACCTGACTTGGTAGCACAGGCCTGTACTCCCAGGACTCTGGGAGGCTAAGGCAGAAGGATTAGAATTTCTGGTCTCAGCCCAGACAATTTAGCAACTTGGCAGGACCCTGTCTCAAAATAAAAGATTAAAAAAATAAGTGGCTGGAGATGTAACTCAGTGTAAAAGTCCTGGGTTCAGTCTCTAGTCTCTAGGAAAGAGAAAGAGAGAGAGAGAGAGAGAGAGAGAGAGAGAGAGAGAGAGACTGACTAAGCTAAGCACAGAGGTCTTTCTCTCAGGGGTGTGAATTGTGAATGCTCCTGCCTGCTGCCCAGGACCTCTGACTGATAATCAGGACATCAGCAGAGCATGTCTGCCAGCTGGGTTTCCTAATGTACACATCTGAGCCACAGAGCAGGGAGTGTTAAAGGAGGTGCTGTCTAGGCCATAGGGAAGCATCTTGGGGACACTTATCTGTTGCACTCCAGACTCCCTCAGGAAGCCATGCCTGGGTACACCGAGAGCACCACATGACTGTCTGGAAGAGTGTGGCATGGAAATGACAGCTCCTCTGCTTCCTGGCTGTGTGAACTTACACATGATTATACTTACATCCCCCCCGCCCCCCGCAGCTGGTTCAGAGTCCACGAAGGCAGGGCCCTCCCCAACCCTGGTGCTCTGGCAGCTGGGGAGGGGTCAGCACAGTCCCTTCTCACAGCTGCTCCTGAGGCAGAAGGGAAGTGGTATGAGGAGCAGGTGGAAAGCTTGAGGTAGGAATGGGTGCGTTTATTACCAAGTCCAGGATGTAGTTTGGGGACAGATTGGGAGATGCCACGGATGCTCCACCCTTGCTTCCTGGCTCACTGGGCACAGCACTCTGGGCTGGCCTCACCGTACCCTCTCCAGCGGCAGCCTCTGTGTTCTTGGGAGTACGGGAGCCTCACCTGTGCCCCGCACTCGTTTCCGCAGAACTCCTCACATCCATTATCTCCTGACCCCTTACCCCAACCTGTGAGCCAGCAAAAGCCGAGAAGGAGAGGGACCTGCCCACGACCCTCTGGAGAGACTGTTTGCTTGGTACTGGTTGGTATTGACACCAGTTACCCTGTGCCAGTGTCTCGTGTCACCCTCCTGATGGCTGAAATTCAGAGCCACAGTGTCACAGGCCTGCCCAACCCGCCTGTGCCCTGAGCTCCTGTATGATGCACCCTTTCAGTGCCAAGCACAGTCCCTGTCCTACAGGTGGTCTTCCTGGGAGCGCTTCCATCCCAGCTGCCCCTCTGAGGGCCTCTGGCCTCTCGGTCACCTTCTGAGAGCTCAGTGGGCAGCATGGGCAGGAGGAGGAGCAGCTACCTTGCACCAGTGGGCTAGCATTGCTCCTGTGAGTTGTGTAGCTGTGTGTTTGTCTCTCCCAGGGCTCCCTGGGCACGTTTCCTCCCATGTAAATGGGACGAATGCCCATTCCTCCTTGAGCTGTCTCCACTCAGAAGCACTTTGTGGATAAGCATGTAAAGTAGCCAGCACATGCCAAACTGATGAATAGTAAATCTTCGTTGTTAGTAAGAGGTTCTTCATTTTCTAAATTCTGATAAAACTACTCAGTAAAAAGCTTCAAAAGAAGAATAACTATGATTTTAGATACCAGAGAAGCAAGTGCTTTAGATTTGTGATACTACACTTTTGGAGATTGGTCTTCCTCCCGAACTGTACCATAGTGTATCTGATCATGAATGTATTGGTTTGAAACATTCTTAGGATAAATTGTATCTTTAACAGTAACTAATTCTATTGAACATGGTACTGAAGCAAGAGAATCACTGTGAGTCTGAGGCCAGTCTAGACTACATAATGAATTCAAGATCAGCCTGAACTACATAATGAGACCCTGTCTCCGGGAAGAAAACAAAAGTAATGAAATTTTTTTAAATCCAGAAACATTGCTCTTAAGGTTTATTATTTGTTTGTTTATTTATTTACTTTGGTACCAGGGATCAAACTCACAACCTCGTGCTTGCCAGGCAGGCCCTTATGCCACTGAGCTAAATCCCCAGCCCCTAAGGTTTATTTTTTAAAAATGGTGAGGCTGCTTAGCATGGTGGCTCAGGCCTGTAATCCTACCACTTGGGAGCGTGAGGCAGGAGTATCACTGTGGGTTAAAGGCCAGCCCGGGCAACATGGAGAGACCCTGTATGCAAAAAACCAAAACAAAACGAAACAAAACAAAAAACAAAGCAAAAATGGTATTGGGGATTAACCCAAGGATCTCATGCATAGTTGACAAGTGCTCTACAATGAACTATATCCCAGTCATGTTTTTATTTTTTGATTTATTAAGCAGATGGTTTGAGCTGCTTACATTCTTTATTTCCTGCCCTGTGAGCTTGGATGAATTATTTAATTTATCTGGACGTCAGGTTGCAGTAGGAAGAAATGAGAATATCAAGTAGGTATATGGTGAATGGCGCAACAGAAGTATCTACTTTATAGGGTTTTGTGAGTGCTAAGTGAGTTAATACAGTGTTTAGATACTTAACCAATTAAATATCAGTTAGTACAGAATAATATTTATTTACTTATTTACTTAGGAGTGGGGTATCACTGTGTTGCCCAGGCTGGCCTTGAGCTGTAGATCCTCTTGCTTGAGCCTCTCAAGTAGCTGGAATAAACAGGCATGTGTCCCCACATCCAGCTCTAATTATAACTTCTGAATAAGATAATATACCCAGATTGTCACAAAGTCCAGGCAAATTGCTTTTCATCAGTTATGCATTCAGTTAACGGGCCTTGATCTTGAGGCCTGGTTTCAAATGCTGGTTCAGCAGCTCTCTGGCTCTATGCAGTGTCCTGGGCTGCCTGGCTTTGGTTTCTGTCTTTTACTTCTAGCCCCCAAGGGCCATGTGAGGCTGAGCTCATAAAAAGTGTCAAAAAAGCACTTTGTGGATCGATGCTAACTAATAGCAGTTCCCCGGAGCTGGCCTGAGTTGGGAAGGTGATTGCACAGGATCTTGGACCAGGCCAGTGCCCAGGGAAGGCCAGTGTTGTCCTTGCAGCAGGACCTAAGGGAGGACTCTGTTGTCCCCTTTTGCCCATGCTTCATGCCACTGTAGCCAGAGTCGGTGCCAGTGTATTCTGGAGGTGGGGAAGGCGTTAGTGGCCACAAGGGAGGTGTTTTTCCAATAGACACTCATTCAAGCCATACTTCTGGTCACATCTAGTACAGAGCTGTATGTACAGAGCCATCTTGGCACCCCTTTGTCAGGGCCCCAGTTCCCCTGTAGCCATCTCTTCAGAAGCTGACAGCTCTGATTGGCATAAGTGGCCTCTGGGACGGTGGCTGCCTTAATTATGGTGGCTTCAGTGAGTTCGATATCAGCTTCAACTACATAGTGAGATCCTGTCTCAAACAAACAAAACAAAACAAAACAAAACAAAAATAATGGAAATACCAATAGAAATCTACCACAAACATAAGCTTTGCTTCAACTGTCACACCAAAGACAGTCTTCACACAGGACAGCTGCATGTTCTATACACAAGAATTGCTTACCCTGGCAGCACATATGTTTTCTTTCCTGTGCTTTCTTGTAGGCGCAGATGACACCTTTTTTGTTTGAGGAAGGACCCCTATTTAATGAGAGACTCATTGTGTTCTCTCACGTGAGAAACCCCATTTAATGGCCCCTGCCCTTGGGACCCTCCTCTTCCTGAGTCATGGAAGGCCAGAGTCCCATAGGCAATAGGCACAGAATGAGCTGGGCAGTTGGGACTGGGCTGCTGTAGGACTGGAAGGCAGGGAAGATGGGGAATTGTAGAGGAGCCTCTGCATTAAGTGAGGGTAGCCTGGAAAGCGTCAAGGGGGAGGCGGCTTTATGGTACACTCGTCCGTCTACAGGAGGTGCTGCTGTGAGGATAAGGGGCAGAGGCTAGGTGGAGGGGAAGTTTGAGGGGCTGTTCCATTGAGCCCCTGTGTCCATGTAGGGCGCACTGCTTGGGTGGACAGGGATCCAGGGAGACCCTCACCTTCAGCCTGTCTGTGCAGAGGCCAAGTGCTGCCAGCCAAGAGACATCCGCCCTCCATGGCCTGAGAAGCCCAGAGGAGGAGAGGAAACAGGACACGTAGCAGGAACGCCTTTTCCTTTCCTTTGTAACTGACCCCTCGCTCGGGTTGCGGAGAGCGTTCTGTAGTGCTGGCTTGGGTCTGGCTGCTGCCGCCTGCAGCCCTCTGCGTTGGATCTGTTGGGGCCACCACGTATCTCTGCTGCGCTCCCGGCTGACCCTGGGATGCCACTGCGTCTCAGGACTCACCTGCAAAATGGGGTAAGACGTCCTTGCTGTCACACTGTGAAGTCATTGTTTACTTCTCTCTGTGGGATTTACACCATTATTCCTTGATCCCTGAGATACGCATCAAATACTTCCTGTGTATGGTCTCAGGGCAGAGACAGAGGGAGAGATGATGTGGGCAGGAAGTTTGGGATTTGTCTGAACAGTCATGTCCCAAGGTTGGTAAGTGTGGTGTCTGTCACAGAGTGGCTGAAGATGGAGATTTGAGTTTAGCAGTCGCTGGCAGCAGCTGTAGTCTGGAGGGTAGAATCCCCCAGGTAATGCTTGGCTTGGGCACTGGGAAGGGACCAAAGCCAAATCCAGCTCCGGAGCCCATGAAAACCTGGTACAGAACAGAGCTGAGGAACCAGTTGGCCAGAACCTCCAGTGGCACTAAAATGGCTCAGTGGGGAAGTGTTCAGATCTTTATGTTAGCAGCCAGACGTCAGAGTGCAGGCAGACCACCGAGGATAAGGGTGGAGCACTGGAGTGTGTCTGTTGGACCTGCCCTCTTACTTTTTTAAAAATTCAAGTTATTCCTTTGCTGGGTAAGGGGCTACATGGGAGCACATGTGTGTTTATGTGGTGTGTGTGTGGTGCATGTGTGTTGAGGTTGTAGGTGACAAGTGCATGGGGTGTGTGATGCATGTGTGTGGGTGGAATGTTAATATTTGTGGGTGTGCACAGTGTGTGTGGTATGTTTGAGTGCATGGTGTACGTGTGGTGTGACACCTTAAGCATGCAATGTATGGCAACTGTCTATGATGTACATGTGGTGTAGTGCGTATGGTATAGGGTGTGTTTTCCTTGTGTTTGTGGGGATGCAGATGTGGGAGGGTATCTGTTGTTTGTGTGGTTTCCGTGCACATGTGTGGCAGATGTGGCATCTGTAGGAGCATGTTTAGGTGTGTGGTGTGCATGTGTGTGTGTGTGCATGTACGTGCATGTGTGATGGAATCTTAAGTGTGGTCCCCTTCAGATCCTCCTTCCACACTGCATATAGTAGGTTGGTGCCGCGCTGTCTGCCTGGGCTGGAGCATAGAAGGATTCCATAGGCTAGTGGGCTTCTCTTTGCTTTTTTTTGCTGTTGACATCTGGCTTTTCAGAAAAAAAAAGAAGGTGGAGGGATCACAGTATCTGCTGTTTTCTGTGCTGTCAATTCTCCCACCATGGATTACACATTCCCACCGTGATATGGAAGATGAAGCTGAGAAGAGATTCATAGGAGATGCCATTGCATAATTTCCCACCATGCAGCTATCGGAGATGCTAATGCCCTCAAGAGCATCCCAGGGAAATTCAGTGAGATCCTTAGTGGGTGACAAGTTCTGGGTATGTGCTCCCTTGTTTTTATTGCAATTTACTTAATTGTAAGTATTTCCTGATGTATTGGGATTTTTAAACATTAGCACTAGGAACACGTGGGTCTGGAGATCCCTTGCTGGGGGCAGGGAACAGCCCCGTGCACTACGCAGCCTGCATCCCCTGCCTCCACCTGCTGGATGCCAGTAGCATTCCTCCCTCAAGCTGTGACCACCACATCTCCAGACATTGCCAGATATCCCCAGAGGTACAAATTCACTCCCAGCTGAGAACCACTAGTAGCAACTATGCACAAGAAGTAGCTCAAAAATATCTAAAAATGTGGTGACAGTTGGCTTTTTTTTTTTTTTTTTTTGAGGCAGGGTCTCACTGTGTAGCCAAGGCTGGCCTCGAACTCCTGGGGATCCTCCTGCCTCAGCCTCTTGAGTGTTGAGATTACAGGTGTGCACCACCATTGCCCTGCTGACCATTGGCTCTTAAGGGCCTAAACAATCCAACCCTAACTCTCTGTAGATATCATATCTGGGCCTAGGTTTCCTCCTCAAATTCTATCTTAGAACAAGAGCTGCCCCTCAGGCTTTGGACTCTAGTCCTTACAAAGTCCGTGGCTGCAGAGGCCTCCCTCAGCTCCCTGGCTGACCATAGAGTGTCTATCACAGGGCAGAGATGAGCCTCCATGCCGGGTCCCTTGTGACACTTTAAGAGATATAACAATGAGAAGGAAATAATGTTTCTAAATGAATATCCTATTGTAATGTGTAGCACTGGAGTATGTTATTCTGTATTGCTACATGTTTGTATGTTCATATTGGAAAAGAAAAGCCTTTCAAATAAAATCTTCCCTCTGGGAAGATAACTGAATATTTTGTGTCTGGGGTGCCCTGCCTCTGCCGTGCTCCCAGTGAGGATGTACATCTGCTATGCACAGCTCGTCCTGGTGACCAGACTGCTGCTACCACTCATTTACTGTTTGGCCCAGGTCTTGTTTTTCCCCAGCCTCGAGCTCACGGCTTGGGTGTAGTTGGTTCATTTACTTGTTCATCCAGCATATTTATTAAGCACCTACTATGTACCGTGAAAAGTGACTATGGGAGAAGGATGTGATTTCTGCTGTCTGGAGTTTGTCATCCTTCCGGTCCCAGGGTGTCTCCTAAGGAGTGGTGATGTGCAGGCCCAGTATGGGTGCTGGGGTCAGTGGGCAGCAGGAGGGAAAGGGTCCCTGATGTGGCACATGCGACCTGCAGCAGCCCCTGCCACTGTACCATGGAGGGGGAGTTTATTTGTGGAGTGTGTGTCCATCCAGAGTACCGCTGGCTTGGTGACACATACAGAGCACCAGGGCTTGTGTCTCCTGCATGCAAGAACAATGTCCAGAATTTTGAAAATAAAAGGAAGGAGGGAAATTAGAGAGATGAATGGAAGGAAGGGAGGGCGCATTTTGTGCTGAAGCAGCCAAGAGGTCTTGGGTGAAGTGGCATGGGGAGTGGCTGGTGGGAGGGACTGCAGTTGGGAGCCAATAGAAAGGCCTGGCAGGCCAAGGCCAGGGGAGCACAGGCCTGCCTGTCTCTGGGAATTTCTGGAATGTGGACGTCCAAACTGGGAAGAGAACATCATACACTGGGCTTTCTGTGCAAGACCAGGAAGGAGACAGACAGCTAGCAAAACCTGCCTGTCTCCAGTGGGGTCACATAACCATCTCCTGCCACCGCCTGGGGCCTTCTCTCCGAAGGACTTCAGAGCAAGGGCTCTCCACAGTGGGCGGGCTTGGGCAGAGCACTGGCTGCGGGGTGAGGATGATACATTCACAGTGCCAAGAACATCAGCTGCCCTTTCAGAGGCTCCCTAGTAGGTGCCAAGTCTTTCTGTTGTCTCCAGTGGACAGGGTGAATGTCACCCCCATTCTCCAGACAAGGGACAGTGAACTGCAGGGAGGACTCAAACCTGGCCAGGTGACACAGGATGCAGGTGGCCTTCTCTTCCTACCTCTTGGCCCTTGGGGAGGCTGGACTGCAGTCAGGGTTGGGCTGTGGGCTCTCCGGTGTTCAGCTGCTTAGGGACATTTTTATTAGCCTCTGATTTTCAGAACTCTGTTTTCATAGGTTATCAGAAAATGCGCCAAACTTCTTTAAAAAAATCTCCCTTCTTCCCATGGCCACCTGGTAGCTCCCCTCTTTCCTTAATTTGCACCCCTTGAAAAATCTTTGCAGCTATGAACCATGACCAGAAAGTACATGTGGGCAACAGGCTTGTATGCCTAGAAGTCTGTGAGCAGTGCAGATGCTAGGGGTCCAACCTGGCCAGACTGTACCCACCACCCCTCACCCCTTAGCTCTCTGCCCAGGTAGCTGTGCCAAGCCCAAGGGAGCCATGGTGGGATTTTAAGTAGGTGTGTGATGGATGCAGGGGCAGCAGGAGCTGGGGTGCTCATCATAGCCTGACTCAGGCACCCCAGCAAATCTCTGCAAGCCTGCTCTCTGGCCCTAGTACAAGACTCCTCTGTCCCTTGGACCTTGGTTTTGCCATCTGGGAAATGTAGCAGGTACATGGTACTGTGACAAAGCTCACCCAGACTTGGGAAATCTGTGAACGAGGATGACATTCTCTGTCTTCCTGCCTGGGCTGTCCTGAGAAGCAGGTGCTCTGAGGGCAGGAAGCAGGCAGGGCTCCTCCACCCGGTGGTGGCAGGGACTGTGACACTCTGGCAGAGCAGACAGGCCAGGACACAAATAACCCTGCCACCAGGGAGACTGTGATAAGGGCCTTTGGAACCTCTTTGCTGCTGCTGCCACCTGCTCCTCACACCTCTCTGCTTATGCTCCCTGATGGCTGTGCTCACACCCCGGAAAGTGGGTCAGAATGTAGGGCGGCTCCAGCTGAGAGTGAATGCCCCCCGCCCGCATGGCTCCCACCTCCCGCTGAGGCCTGGCTGCCGTCAGGAGCAGGTTAGGGGGAAGCTGAGGTGTGGAGGCCCAAGACTCTACAACCATGGTATCCAAAGTACAGTGCTGGCCAATCACTTTCCCTCACCTCAAGTGCCCATGGCTTCCCATTGCCTTCTGTATGTGGTCCAAGTTCCTTAAGCTGGCTTCCAGGGCCCTGAACAGCCTCCTCTAACATGTTAGTTCATGTTTGTCCATCAGGCTGCTCTGTGACCATCTGGGCAGCCAGGGAGTACTCTTTTAACCCAGGCTCCTCTCCTGGGCTCCTTCTAGGCTGTCAGATGTACCCAGCCATGCCCACATGCTTGCCACTGTCCAAGCACCCAGCGGCCTCAAGTCACCCTACTTGAGCCTCCCCTACCATCACTTCTTTGGCACATCTGTGTCTGTGAAGATCCCCCTCATTGCTGCGTCCCCCCTTGAAATCTTTCTTGATTCCTCAGAAGGAATGACTGAGCCCCTCTCTCGGGTGGTATTGTGTGTGGTTAAAAGTGTGATCTCTGGAGCCAGGCTGCCTGAGCTCCAGTATCTAGTTCTGGTCTTTTCTTGCTGTGTGACCTTGGACAAGCTACTTCCTCTATGTGACTTAGTTTTTTCATCTCTGAAATAGGATGGTGGTAGTGTACTTTATAGGGTTGTTGGAGAAATGAGTCAAACCTCGTGACACACTTAAAGCAGAAACTGGCACTTTTTCTCCTAGATGAGTTTTTTGATGGTAGCTCCACATTGAGAGAAGACCTGAAGGTCTTCCCATGTTCAGTGCATTTGTAAGATTTTTCCTGATCCTCATAGGGAAGCGAATTATTCCCAGTGCTCTCTTGATTCCCTGGTAGTGGATCTGCATTCATGCATAGTCCTTCCAGGGTTTCTGCTGTTGAGTAGATGGGTTTTGTCTCAGTGATTTCCCACAGGTGGTCCATTTATTTCCCTCCGGTATGGGTTTTCTGAACCTGGCTTTGTGACTTTGCTGCAGTTATCTGGAGTCTGTGAGTTTTCAGTCTCCCTCTGAAACATGGGAAACCTGGGAATAATACAGTATCACGTTGGGGTGCTCAGCACAACACCAGGCTTGTGGGGAGGCCTGTGGGTGGTAGCTGTCCATCTTGGAGGGAGGCCCTGACTTGATTATGCCAGTCTTCTGTTAGCAGGGGTCACAAACTGTTCATGTCAGTGCTCCCCAGATCCCGGCTGTGGCCGAGCTAGTGACTGTTTAGTAGGTAAGTGAGTGACAAATGGGACAAATGTTAGGCCCTGGTTAGAGTTGAGCAGAAGCCTGTTTGGGGTGCGTCTGCTGTCATGGAGAGTCTGGCCCTCTGAAATGTGGACCCTTTGAAGTATTTTCAGAGCCCAGAGCCCACTGATCCTTAGAGCCACATGTAAGCATCCATAGGAGAGTTGCCTGGAGTCCATTCACCCAGAGATGAGGGTCGTCGCCACCATCTAGCCAAGCTTCATCCATCTTCATGCTTGGCTCCCCTTTTAGGGCATTCATTCAGCAGCATTCAGTTGGTATTTATTTATTTATTTATTTATTTAGCACTTTCTGTGTCCCAGGCACACCCCAGGGACCTACCAGCAATAATACAACTAACACAGATCTCTGCTCTGTCTAGTGTAAGTATAAGCAGAGGAGAAGTTGGCATATCATGGCATTGCTGTGAGTAGACATGCTGGGTGCGGAGTTGGGGGGCACCTAACCCTGGGGGAATCAAGGAGAGCTCTCTGCAGAAAGAAGGAGCTCAGCAGACGTCACAGATGGCAGTTGTGATGATCAGAGGCCTCCATCTGGAAGGCTCCGAGAAATCTCAGAGATGTAGGCTCTGGATTTTACAATCATAGAATCAGAGCCTCTGACATCTGCTCATTCAGAAGTTAGGGTTAAATTTTCTTGAGTTCATTTAACTATTTGTTTCTAGGATCCCCTTTCTCTAAGAATCTTGTTAGGAAAGCCCCAGAGCACTCGGAAGTAATTTTTGCTTATTGTACCACGTGAAAAAATTAGAAATGTAGAAAAGTAGGTGGGGTGGGCGAAGTCATCTTTAATCTTCATTGATATTTAGGCACATTTCCTTTCATTCATCCTCTTTCCAACTCACTTTTATTTTTAAAATGGAGCTACAGTGTCTATACCATAATGTTTACATTTTTAGTGTACAATTCAGTGCTTTTTAGTATTGTTACAGATTATGTAACCATCATCACTATCCAATTCTAGAACATTTTTATAACCCCTGAAAGAAACATCAGACCTCTCAGCAGTCCCTCCCTTTTCCTTCCTAACCCTTCCAGCCCCTGGCAACCACTAATCTACTTTGTGTCTCTGTGAATCTGCCAAATCTGACATCTCATGGAAGTGAAATTATATGATATGTGACCTTTTGTGTCTGGCTTTGTTAACTGAATGTTTTCAAGGTTTGCTTATATTATGGCATGAATCCGTATTTCATCCCATTTCATGGCTGAATAATCATTCATTTTATGTGTATATGCTTTATTAAAAATACATTCATCGGTTGATGGATACTTAGTTTTTGTTTTGTTTTGTTTTGTTTTGTATGAGGATTGAACCCGGGGGCCTTTGCATGGACCTGCATCCCTGGCCTTTTTTGAGACAGGATCTCACTAAGACTATAAGTTGCCAAGACTGGGCTCAAAATTGGAATCCTCCTGCCTTAGCCTCCCAGAATGCTAGAATTACAGGCATGTGCTACACACTCAGCTGTTTAGTTTTTTTTTTTAAAGCTCTTTAGAACTATTTTAAATAATGCTGCAAATGAACATACGTGCACTGATTTTTGTGTGGGCATGTTTTCAGTTCTGCTGTATACCTAGGAGTGGACTTGCCGGACCACAGATTAGCTTTCTGTCTATGTTTGGAGGAAATGTCAAACTCTTTTGAGCCACACTCAACCGTGGCTGCGCCCTTTCACATTCCCACCAGCAATATAGGAGAGTTTCAGTCTTTCTACGCCCTCATCGGGTTTGATGTTACCCTTTTTATTATAGTCATCTTGGGGCATGAAGTGTATCGCTGTGGTTGTGGTTGGCATTTCTGTGCTGGCTGATGATGCTGAACACTTTTTCATGTGCTCATTTGTCACTTCTTTGGAGAAATGCCAGTTCACATAAATCCATAGCCACTTTTATTGGGTTATTTGCCTGTTTGTTGTTGAGTTGTAATAGTTCTTTATGTATCCTGGATTCTAGATCTTTATCAGGTACATGCTTTGAAAATATTTTCTCCATTCTATGGGCAGATTCTCTTCATTTTCTCAGCACTGACCTTTGTAGGCCAAAAGTTTTGTTTTTTTTTTTTGTGGTATCAGGAACCAAACTCATGACCTTGTGCTTGCCAGGCAGGTGCTTATGCCACTGAGCTAAATCCCCAGCCCCAGACCAAAAGTTTTTATCCATTCTTTTTTCAGTTGCTTGTGCTCTTAGTGTTGTATCTAAGAAATCATTGCCTAATCCAGGGTCATAAAAAAAATGATGGAGTTCATGAACTTCACTTTATTTAATCCAGGGTCATAAAGATTTACATTTATGTTTTCATATAATAGTTTCTCATAGTTGAACATTTGCAAAAATTGTACAAATGTAAAGTAGCTTTTACCTTTAGGTTGTTGATCCATTTTGAGCTAATTTTTATATGTGGTGTAATATAACGATATAACTTCATTCTTTTGCATACTGAAATATAGTTGTTCCTTAATCTTTTGTTGAGAAGATTGTTCTTTAACCATTGACTTGTTTTGACTTCTTTGTCAAATACCAATTTACCATTACATATGTAGGTTTATTTATGGACTATTGTTTCTCTTTTATTGATCTATTTGTCTATATACCAGTACAATATAATCTTGATTATGGTACCTTTGCAGTAAATTTTGGAATTGGTAAATGTAAGCCCTCTACATTAGTTCTATTTTTCAAGATTATTCTGGCTATTTTGGATCCCTTGCATTTCCACGTGAATTTTAAGATCGGTTCATAAATTTCTGAAAAAAAATTCAGCTGTGATTTTGATAATGATTACACCGAATCATAGATCAATTTGATCAATTTAAAGGGTTTTGTGATCTTAACAATATGAACTTCTCTCTGTGTCTCTGTCTCTCTGTCTGTCTCTCTGTGTCTCTGTCTCTCCGTCCTCCCACCCTCCCTCCCTGGATATCTATTTATTTACTTCTTAGGATACTAAGGATTGATTGAACCCAGGGCCTTGAACATGCTGGGCAAGTGCTCCACCGCTGAGCTACATCATCTGTCCTTTTAACATTTTTACTTTGAGACAGAGTCTTGCTACATTCCCAGGGTGACTCACGAACCTCTTACTTTACCCTCCTTAGTAGCTGGTATTACAGGCATGTATTACTATACTTGACTGGTATTTGTTGAGTATAAAATTGAACTTAGCCAAATGTACTGTTTTAATTGAAGATTTATTCTGCAGAACATTGTATCTATTATGAAAGATGCAATTATAATTTTAGTACTATGTAATATTCCATTAATTAGCTGTGCCATACAGAATGATAAATTCTGGTTGGATAATCCATGCTGGAAGGTCCTTCACTTGAGTCCCTCATGGTGCGGTAGAACCTATGGCTCACTGAAGAGCTGCAGAATATTATTGTCAGGGGGTTGACCAACACACAGCCCATGCTGCAGGTGGGGAACAGAGCTCACTGGAGAAGCTGGCGTCTGGTTAATGGACAGTCAACCTGCCTGTCTTCCTTGCGGCACTGTCCTGATGAAGTGCAGTCAGAAAACAGCATCGAACAGGCTACACAAACATTAATATAATACGTTTTGTTTAGGCACATTTTCCAGCATTAAACATTTTACAATTTGCAGCCTGATATCCATTTTACACTGTAACCGAGTGCACACATATCACCTGAAATGCAAGTTTCACTTACCACTACTTGCTTTTGTTTTCAGTGCTGGAGATTGAACCTAGGACCTTCACAGTGTGCAATATGTCTCGTCTGCCTTCTCTTTAATCTTTTTTTTTGTTTGTTTTTTTAAAGACAGGGTCTCCCTTTGTAGTGCAGGCTGGCCTTGTGTAGCCCAGGTTGGCTCCAAACTCACAGTGACCAACCTGCCTCTCAGCCTCCCAGGTGCTTGATGGGATTACAGGCACGGGCCACCATACCTGGCAGATATTTATTTTTCCTTTTTATAATTTTGACATAGGGTCTCATTAAGTTGCTAAATTGTCCAAACTGGGCTCAATTTTAAGATCTCCTGCCTCAGTCTTCCAGAGTGTTAGGATTTTGGGTATGTACCACCATGCCCTGCCTCTACTCTTTGTATTAGCAAGGAGAGTTCTCCACTGAAGTAACAAACTACACAATGGTTAAACTGCTTTATTTCTCCTTTATCATGTAGTGAGAGAGCCTTTGGATTTAGGTCAGTGGAGTGTTTCCCATCCAGACCACTGGTGGGTCAGCAGCAGAAGAAAGCATGGTAGGCAAAAGACTGTTTTGCCTAAAGTCCGTGTCCTAATCCTTGAAGCCATTGTGGTAATAATGATTTCAGACGGAATTAAGTTTGATGATCAGATGATCATAAAATAGGAGATTATTTTGAATTATTGAGGCAGGCCCAGTGGAATCTCAAGGATCTTTAAAAGTAGAAGAGTGAGGCAAAGGGATCAGAGTGATGCAATGTGGTAGGAACACGACCTGCTCTTGCTGGCTTTGAAGGTGGCAGACGAGGCCATGAGATAAGGAATGTGGACAACCTTGAGAAGTTGGAAAGGGAACTTCTTCTCCAGGGAAACAGATTCACCCCTAGAGCCTCCAGAAAGGAATAGAGACCTGCCAAAGCCTTGATGTTAGCCTAGAGAGGCCCATTTTGAACTTCTGAACTATAGGATGGAGATAGCAAATTTACATTATTACATTAAGTGTGTAATAATTTGTTAGAGCAGCCATAGAAAGCGAATACAAAGGACGCAGGGAATCATACACCAGCACTTAATTGCATCTAACTGGAAATGACCCATTGCACTTCTGTTTCTATTAATTGGCCAGAGCAGGCCAGGTGGGTTTGTCTATCTTCATAAGACTGCAAGTGTTTGATACTCCCAAAGGCTCAGCCTTAGAGGCAACCTGAATAGTGAATATAGTACTATCAGTCTGTTACATCCTTGACACCTGGAGTGCATGCTCACATTTTCTATTATATTCTATTCCATTTTGTTAAAAACTAAAGTATCTTTAAATTGATTCTATTATTAGTTAGTAAGTTGTGAACCCTGGTTTGGAAAACACTACCCTATAGCCCCTCTTCTACTCCTACTTCATGGATCATATGATATAAACTGGGCCTAGCTGATTGGCCCAGGGGTGGGGCACCTGACCAAAGCTGACCAATCACATTCCTCTCTTGGGAATTTGGAATTAGGCCATTCAGCCAGTTAGTAGCGGGAAGCTGAGCTAGAGAGGCAGAGTCAAAATGGGGATGGAGTGTGAGTCACATGCAAGCCAAAAGGATGGAGGAACAGAAAAGCCCTGAGTAAGCAGACAGAGCTGGTCCACAGATACAATGGAGCAGCCACACAGACAGCTGTGCAGCTGGGAGAACATACAGTCCCAGAAGGAGAGGTGGAGAGAGGGAGCAGCCGCCTGAGGATCCGATGGCTTCCCTGTTCCTGGCTCCAGCCCCCGAGCGTCCTGCCTGCGTATCCTTCCCGTGAGATTTCTGCCTCCTTAATGTACCCCTCTTTGTTTTTGTGAACTACCTGGTTGGCTCCTGTCCCTTTTCTCTGGTGAGCCTTAGTCAGCCTCAGTCCTGCTGGTGAGAAACCCGCTGTGGCTCTAAGGGTGGAGCCGTGGAGGCACAGATGGCGGTGAAAGTGAACAAACCAGGTCTCCCCTACCAGCAGATTGGGCTTGGCCCCCAGGCTTGGGGGTTGGTGTGTGATCTTCAGAGTAGACGAGCAGTGCTGTCTGTGTGGGGCTGCACACGCAGGGTGTGGGGAAACCGGGAGCGCCCCTTCGGCGCTGAAAAGCTGGCAGAATTTTGCAGTAGGCTTGGCTTGGTGAGTGGACAGATGTGGGCTCTGAACAGACCATGAGTTTCCTCTCTGAGCCTCAGTTTCCACATCTCTGAAATGGAATTTTCGTACAGATCAGCAGAGGTGTGGGAAAAGACTGGGAGACAGGAGTGGGGCATAACAAGCCTGCTCTCAGGGACTGCGGCAGCTGCTGCTGCTGTTTGAGGAAGCATCCAAGTCCCAGCTTCCTGGAGGACGTGGCCCTGGTGCTGATTAGGTGAGCAGCAGGACATTCCCCACTGCTGGCTGTGCTTCCTGTCACTGCCCCCTTATCACCCCCACTTAACACCCCCCGCCCCGCTGCTGCTCATCTTTTCATTTCTTTCTCTTCCCTTCCCCATCCTGTCCTCATTTCCCCTCTTTCTGTTATTCCGGATGTTGATACAAACACCTGCTCTAGGAGCCCGCTGAGGTGGGTAGAAAGCACCCCCTGCCTCTGGAGGCCAATAGAATTGTGCCTGGACCCAGAACTAGCCCCTGTGTATGTTGTGTATGTTGCTGTGTATGTTGCTGGGCTGATTACTGCAGCTCTCTGAGCCTTAAGTTAATTATCTGTAAAGTACCCATTTCACAGTGCTGTTATGAGAAATAATTAGCCGCTCAGCAAATCCTAGCTCCTTCTTCCTTCCCTTGCTCCCTTCTTGAGTCCTGCTTCTCTAAGCCTGGCTTGGATGCCCTGGGTGCCCCTTGTCCCTCAGCCACTGGAATAATGTCCCTGATTCAGTTATTTGAGCCCTCAGGCATTTATGGCCTCTCCTTTCCCTCAGACACTGGGCTCCCTAGAGGTGGAGACAATTTAAGTCTTCTGGAAGCCATGGGGGTCCTGAGGCTGGGCTGTTTCTCAGGTCTCCTCTGCAGGCCCAACCCCAGCTTGGGAGCTGCTGGTGCAAACAGCGTGATCTCAGGTTAGCAGTTATCACACCCCAGCCAACTGTGGCATTTTCACACTCCTAACAGTGATAAATATTGATGGGGAGAAGTGCCCCTGGGTGGAGGAGGGCTGTGCTGTGCAGTGCTGTCAGTGGTCTCTGGGAACCCCAAGAATGAGGGCTGGAGAGGTGGTGGGGGTGAGGGCTATGGAGACTGAGCAGCTACCCCACCTTGGACTTCTTGGAGAGTTGCTGCCTAGACATAGTGGCCTTCACCTGGATGCAGATAGACCTCCTGCCCCTGGGCAGGATGTGGGCAGTACACTCCTTCTCAGCCTCCTGTGGGTCTGCTCCATCTTTCGGTGTCTGTTCCATCTCTGCTTGTGACTGTTTCTCTCTCCCTCTCTGTTATTTATGGATTTTTTTCCATCTCTTATTTTCATGCATAAGTTTCTATCCTCTCCTTTCCTTCCCTCCTTTTCTCTTCCAGCACCTCCAATCTCTAGGTCTCTGTCTTTCCCTTTTCTTCCTTCCCTCCCCACAATTCTGAGAAATTCTGGGCTAGTTGACGGTAGATGGCCTCTCAGGCTGCAGACACAACTGGCGGGGGGGAGGGGGGGAGGAAGGCAAGCGTGGACTTACCAGGAGTTGGGACCACATTCCTGCCTGGCTCTGTGTGCAGTCCTCTGCTGTGTGACCCTGGGTACATACCTCCCTTTCCTGTGCCGTGGTTCTCCCAGTCACATCAGGCGGTAGATTCCTTTACTAGTTCATTTATTCACCTGGTCAGCTAGTATTTATTGAATGCTTGCTCCCTGCCATTCATTCGCACATACTTATTGAATGGCAGTCATGACACTGGAAGCCTGCAATGTGTCCATGGACATGAGAGACAAGGGTCCCTGTCCTTGTGGAGTGGGCACACTAGATGGATAGACAGGCCTGGCATGGAAAAACAGGCCACTGACAGAGCGGTTTAGACAATGAGGAGTGTGGTGGGCCAAAAGGAGAATCGGGGAGCTGGATTGGGGAAGGGCACAGAAAAAAGCATTGAAAAAGGCAGCGAGGCTGGACAAGCAGATGTGTGAGGAGGGTATCCCAGGAAAAGGGGACTGCCAGAACAAAGGCCCTGGGGCAGGACTTTCCCTGGTGGGTTTGTAGAACAGCAAAGGGCTGCAAGGCTGGAGAAGAGCGAGGAGAATCCCCAGAGGTGACTCAGAGAGGAAAAGTGGGGTGAGGCTGGATCTCACAGACCTCACAGGCACTTAAGGCTTTTCTTCCACATGAATTGGTGGGCTTATTTTGAGCCCCTCTCTGCCGCCATGTGAAGAATAATCTTTGGGATCCATTGGATTTCGCAGGAGGGCTGGAACAGCTGTAATGGCGGTAGTGGTGGAGATGGTCAGAGCTGATTATGCCGGCCCTGTTCCAGCTCTGCGTTTGCATGGTGCGTGGAAGTCACTGCAGGCCCTTGTCCTCCATCTGGGCTCCGATGGGCTGCAGGGGCCACTAACACTGGCCTCACCTCTCTTTCTCTCCACAGAGTGTTAGCGGGCTGTGCTAACACTGGCCTCACCTCTCTTTCTCTCCACAGAGTGTTCAAGAAGGCGAGCCCTAATGGAAAGGTGAGTGTGCCAGGTGGTGCCAGGAGGCACCCAGCTCCTCCCTGAGCCCACCCTCTGGGATCCTCTCCTGTGGCAGCAGAGCAAACTGTGTCTCTGCAGATGCCACTTCTGGAATGTGGGTGACACAACTCTGTCCTCAGGAGCCCTCTATCCAAGTGGGAGTGGCCTGTCAGGAAAGTTCTGTCTGGCCTTTATGGGGCTCAGTTCTGTTGGGTAGAGCTGGCTGCTCATAGAAAAGTGTGTGTGATAAATAGAGGTCCAGCCAACTAGCAAGGGCCACAGGCCAAGGGAAGCAGGTGTGAGAGGTCCCTGGTGTCACTTTGTTATCCAGGGTGGCTCCCAGGGCTTGTCCCCCTTTCTTTCCACAGGGCTTGTTTTCCTCTCATTTCAGCAAATGAATACTGCCACCATTCAGTGCCGAGTCTGGGCCAAGCCTGGTGGGGATGGGGTAGGATATGTTGAATGAGTCAGACATCGCTTATGGCAGGTGGTGGGGCAGAAGCAGAGATGGATGTTTTCCATACAAAGTGTGAGATACAGGGATGCTTGGGGCTGCAGGGCCCAGTGTGGGTAGTCAGGGGTGCTTCCTCTAGGAGGGATGCGTTTCCAGACGAGGCAAGCTGAGAAGTGTTCCAGACAGGACCATAAAATTGGACTGTGATGCACCCCAGTCGAGTCCCCTCGTGCCAACAGGGAGCAGGAGTGGGAGTGGAGGATGGCGGGACTGCAGACTATGTCCTCGGAGACCTATGGTGGGGCTTGGGAACTCAGACCCCTGGCCTGGGTTGGCATACAGTGCAATGGAGCTTCCACATCCCCCTTTAGTGCCCACAGCAGTGCCCATAGCTTCTCACTGCTTCTTGTTGCACCAGGATTCCGTCTTGGATTCCTTCTCAATCCAGTCAATGATCAGTCAGAGTTGGCATTTGGAATGAGAGCCATTTGTCACCCTTACTTCTGGGCACTGAGGAACTGTCCAAGGGTTTGCAGACAGGGTGGCGTGGTTTGGTTTGGATTTCAGGACAGCCTTTCTGGCTGAGGTGGGGAGAACACCCTGGAGTCTGGGGCCTAGGAGGCTGTCAGCAGCAGCCAAAGGTTGCTGTGGGCATGGAGAGGGAGGATTTGAGAACGCTGACAGAGGCCGAATCACCAGAATTGAGGAGCAGGAAGAGTAGGATGGCATTTGGATTTGGCATTGAGAATTCCAGCTGTCGGGTTCTTCCCTGTGAGCTGGCTGGGGCCCAGCTCCCCATTGCTTACTTTGTTGAGCGGCTTCCTGCCAGGTGCTGAAGAGCAAAGAGCCATCTGCAGCCCCTCTGGACTCAGTGTCTCTGGCCTGCAGTGGGCTTCCTGGGCCTTCCGAAACCCCAGCATTCCTGCTCAGCAGCCTCCTTGGCCTCTGCTCCTCCACCTTCCGTGGTGCTTGTCGTGAAGGTCTCACCAGGCCTCATCTACAAAGTGGGGTCAATAACAACTCTTTCCTAGGGCTTTGGAGACAGATTTCAAATTTTCTAAGGGTTTCCTCTTCCTGGTGTTAGGACTAGGGGAGGATCCAAATCCAGGAGGGTTTTGATAAAGGTTAGGGATGGGGCTGGGAGTTCCAGAGGTGGCTCCAGGTGTCCTCCTGGCAGGGCCTGTGCGCTCCCTGGCCCACAGCTGCCAACGCCCCTGTGTCTCTCCTCCCTAGCTCACGGTCTATCTGGGAAAGCGGGACTTTGTGGACCACATCGACCTTGTGGACCCAGTGGGTGAGTCATGGAGGGCACGGACAGCGGGAAGGGGACTGGAGGGAAGGGCTGGCCTAGGGCTCTGAAGGGGCCTGCTGCCCGGGACGGGGTGCATGGCTCCTGCTTTGGTTAGCAAGTGTCTTCTGAGCAGCTCCTTCCGTTCTCATGTATGGGGCCCTGGGAGGAGATTGTGGGAAGGGTGGAAGTGACAATGGGGAAGTCATCCTGATGCGATATGGAGGGTGAGGGTGATGACAGCAGGCAGCAACAGCAGCTGCAGTTATTATCTCTGCTTTTCAAACCAGGACAATGACGCACAGAGACACTCCACAACTTGTTCCAGGTCACAGAGCCCGTCGGTACGGGGCCCAGATTCAAATCTGGTTTCCTGGCTCTGCAGAAAGGCTTAGTTTTTCTGCCTCTTCATGGCAAAAAGTAGGAGATGGAAAGAAAGCCTTTGGGCTTTGTGACATGGAGACAGTTTTCACTTACATGGAGTTTCTGGGTCATGACTGAAGTCACCTTCCAAGGTCTTGTTCGAACTCAGGGTTTCTTATCCTCACAATTCTGACACCTGGGACTAGACAATCATGTGTTAGGGTCTGTTCCATGCATTGTAAGCTGTGTGGCAGAATCTATGGCCTCTGTGCATTAGATGCCAGGAACACTACCCCGAATGTGGTTATGACAATCACAGACATCTTTGGAGCCAACAGCCTATAATCTCAGCTATTCAGGAGACCGAGACAAGAAGATCACTTTTGGACTTTGTCAAATGGCCCCCCAGGAGGCAGAATTGCCCCTAGTACAGAACCACTGCTGTGCTTGTTAGGAGACTCATGGCTCATTACCTCTCCCCACAGCTAAGGGAGGGAGGCCCAGAATTACCTCATTTGACAGAGGGGCCCAGTGGGGCCAGAAAGGTTAAATTGCTGCTGCTGCTGCTGCTGCTGTTGTTGTTATTATTATTATTATGAAGAACATGGACAAATCAAAGTGATACCAAAGGAGGTGACAGGCAGGGAGGATGGGACTGGAGATGGCATGAGACCAAGTCCAGGTGAAGAAAGTAGAATGTGTTGTTGGGAAATAGTTCCAGAGAATGTGGCTTTTCCTCCTGTCCCTGGAGGCTGTCCTGGGGTCAGAGGGCAGCAGCAAGCCTCATGGGTCCAGAGCATAGTGGTAGGAGGAAGACCAGTCCAACATTGAGGCTGGGACCCTATGGTTGCCTGGGGAACTCGAGTCAGGAAGATGTGTGCAGGACCAGGAAGCTGCAGAAGGACCAGCTTTACTTTAGGCCCCTCTTCTTTGTTCCTGGACAACCCCATTTTCCCTCTCTGTCTCTGTTGAGGACACCACACACTTCTGGTGTCTTCCAAAGCTTGGTCTCCTCTGTCAGTTGCAGCTCCTGCCTGCACTGGGCCCTCAGAGGATGTGGTCTGCTTCAAGCTGTCATTTTCAAAGGCTCTAAGGCCCACCAGGATAGTGCACGGCCACTGACCTGTTAAGGACAGCAGTGGAGGCTGGGGATGGCGAGGGCAGGAGGGCAGCACGTCCTCAGCACACATGGGCACCTGAAAGCACCTACTTCCTACTGGTCTCTGCTGGCCTGTGGGGAGGGCACTGTTCAGGGTCAATTTCATGACACACAGTGAGAATACTGTACCTATCATGGCATCTCTCTCTAGCTTGATCTGGTCGTATCTCCGTATGCTAACTACTCCCAACAGATCTGGGCACCAGTCCAAGTCCCCTGGCCTAACTGGTGGGACTTTGTGATCTTGCCCAGCCTCCAGAATCTGTGTTTCCAGGCCTCAGAGTCATGCTGTTCCCTCTGCCTGCCTCGTCCTACTCCTTAGTCACCCAGTCAGTGACGCTTTTTAGTCCTGTGAGGCCCAGCTGCGGCTTTCCTCCCCCAAGCAGCCTCCCATGACAAGCCTAAGGAGTTCCCTGCACATCCCTGGGACTGTGCATGGACTTCCCATTGAGCCCTAGTGCCCAGAGCAGGACATGACCCAGAGGCAATGCCCACCATAAAAGGAAGGATGATGCATAGGCAGGTCCTGCCAGCCTGTTAGGCATACTCTGACCAGCTGTCCCTAGACCTGCCCAGGGTGGGTTAGATAAGGACTCTTCCAGACCCTGTACCTGAGACTCCCTGAGGGGGCAGCTGTGGAGGCAGGGAGGTGGTGGCAGTGTAGCCAGGGCAAGAGGAAGGTTTGGCCAGAGATGAGTTGGGGATGCCAGGCAGAGGGGTCCCCGAGCCCACATTCCTGGCCTCCTGGGCTGAGAAAATGTCCTTTGCACCAGGTTGCCACTCTGCTCCCAAGGGCAAGCTTCACGAGGGACGTGGGGTCCCATTCCACACTTTGCATTGTGCTCACCTGTGCCAGGCTCTGTACAGGCCCTTTACACCTGTGACACATTTTACACATGTGTACGTTGACACAAGCTACCCCCGTGAAGCAGGGACTATAAATCACAGCTCCCACATCCATAGATCCCACATCCAGGTCGCCTTAAAAACCCAGCTCTGTTCCTAGGTATTAGGCCGGATTTGTCTGCTGGCAAACCTGACCCATTTCAGGTGAAGCCGTGTATGCTTTAGTTAGCCTGTTGGTGGGATACAGCCAAACATCACTAAATGATAGTGACACGTTCTGAGAAATGCGTCATTAGGTGGTTTTGTCATTGGGTGAACCTATAGGGTATACTTATACATATTAAGATGAGCACGATGTCACTAGGTAATACAGTCTTGTGGGGCCGTGTCCTACGTGTGGTCCTTCGAAATGTTACATGGCCCGTGAGTGTGTCTGCAGAGGGGCTAAGGGCTTGCACTGCGGGGCACAGCCTGCAGAGGGCGGTACCCAGTCTAAGGCACACACACCCCACTGCCACTCTACAACTCACGCCTGGCTTCTGAATCCCAGAGTACAGATGGTCCTAAGGGTCTCAGACCTGTATTATTCTTCTTATTAACTGATGAAGAAACAGAGAAATGAATTAACTTGCTCAGAGTCAACGATTGGTGTGAGAGGACAGAGTCTGGGGCCTGGTAGAGATGGGGCTGGGAAGTCAGGTGTTACTCCCTGGGCGCAGGTTTTCCTGTTTCTCTCCTGAAGCTTTTGAACGGACAGGTGGCTGGGTTTGGAACTGAGCGGATGCTGAGGGCTCAGGGGCTTGGAGGTGAAGGTGAGAGGGTCAGCTCACTCTCTGTCTCCCCTAGATGGTGTGGTCCTGGTGGATCCTGAATATCTCAAAGAGAGGAGAGGTAGGCTGTGGTCCCCCTCCCTTCCTTGCCGACCTCAGACTTCCAGAAAGAACATCAGATATCTTACTGCCTCTCTCTGCCCACCCCACTAGTGCCCCCCGCCCACCCCGGTGAATACCACAGCAGGGTGCAGTGGCCTCCTCCAGCCTGGGAGAACTTGTCAAAGCCTAAGCACTTGTTCACCCATGTCATGACCATAGCAAGGCTTCTGGTGCCAGTAGCTCAGGGACCAGGGTCCCTTTTCAGAGAACAAAAAGGTGAAGGGATTGTGCAAGGTTAGTGGGGAGACAGGAGCAGGGGTTAGGACTGGGACAGGACCCTGTGCCTTCTGGACAGGGCCCCAACTTGTTCTCTGTCCTCTGCTGCCCCTATGCTCCCAACCCATGCCTGCTACTTATTGCAGCCCTGTCTGCACTGTCAAGCCATTCCCAGTGCCCCTGGGATGGGTGGGGGGAAGATGGCCCAGCACCCCCCCCCGCCTCCCAGGAGCCACGCCATGGGCTGCCCTCCGGTGGCCACAGGTCCCCAGTGCCAGCTCCTGAAGGGACACGGCATACCCTCCCCACAGGACCTAGGGACAGGCCTGTGGCCTCTAGTGGGCTGATGCCCAGATGGCAGCTGGTGCACTGGGGAGCCTGTGTGCTCCTGCCCAGACCCCTGATCAGTGCCCCCTTCTCGCCACAGTCTATGTGACACTGACCTGCGCCTTCCGCTATGGCCGGGAGGACCTGGATGTCCTGGGCCTGACCTTTCGCAAAGACCTGTTTGTGGCCAATGTGCAGTCCTTCCCGCCAGCCCCTGAGGACAAGAAGCCCCTGACACGGCTGCAGGAGCGTCTCATCAAGAAGCTGGGCGAGCACGCGTACCCCTTTACCTTTGAGGTAGGGACTGCCTGCCTACCGATTCAGAAGTGCCAGCGGCAGGGAGTGCTTAGGGCAAGCACTCCGGGCTGCGAGGCAGCCGTGCTGGTTACTTCACCAGTGTGCACTTGAGCCCTGACACTTGTCCCTTATTCCTACTGGTAGGCGTTTCTTCTCTAGCTACTGCTGGGCCTGTCAACCTTACCTGTGGGTACTTCTCAGACTCTCCTGAGTCCACATTACTGGTGGAAAAACGGGGTCCAGCGGGGGCTGCAGAGAAGAAACAAATTTTTTCTGGTCTCTGGGTCACCACAAGGTGTCTCTCTGCAGACCAGCTGCCAACTTGCCCAGCTTCAACCTCCTGCCATGCTGTCTTTTGTTTGTTTGCTTTGTTTTGTTTTTGAGACAGGGTCTTGCTATGTAGCCCAGGCTGACCTTGATCCTCCTGCCTCAGCCTCCCAAGGGCTGGGATTACAGGCGTGTACTACTGTACCAGTTGACGTCACAATTCTGAATTTTGAAATTTCTTGTTTCTTAGACTATCTGATTGTATGGTACAGTGTAATCCCTTCCCTTTCTCTAAGCATTTGAGCATGGAGTAGAAATACAGTCAGCTTGTAGCTGTATTAGTTTCCTGGGCTTTTGTCACAAATACCACAAACTTGGTGATAAACACACGCGTTAAGACAGCAGGACTTCATGATATTGAAGTCCTGAAGGGCAGATGTTCACAGTGGGTTTCATGGGGCTAAAATCAAGGGCTTGCCAGGTGTGGTCCTTTTGAGGGCTGCAGGGGAGAATCAGTGCCTTTGTATTTTCCAACTCAAATGCCGTGGCTTGTGGCCTCCTTGTCCCTCTGCTCCTCATGGCCTGGGGTCCTCCCCAAGCATGATGGCTCTGACATCCCTTCCCTCTGGCACAGACTCTTCTCCAGCTTCCTGTTTGCTCTTGGATGACTCTGGAGATAATATCAGGCCTACCTGACTCATCCAGGTGACTCTTCCTGTCTCAATGTCCTTCACATATTCCATCCGCCAAGTTCCTTTTGTCCAGTAGGATATCAGAGTCCAAATTTGGGGTATCAGGACATGGATCTTTGGGGGATGATTATTCTGCCTACCACAGCAGACACAGGGGTATCTGATGAAGAAGACACGGCCTATTCTAGGGGCTGCTTGCCTCATGGGGGAGACATAGCCTGTCCTCAGGGACCCTGCTGTGACAGGTGTGTGGAGGAGACCAGGGTGTGAGACGAGGCAAGGGCAAGGCAGTGGTGGCTCTGATAGGGGCCAATTCTGTCTTCTAAACAGATCCCTCCGAACCTCCCATGCTCCGTGACGTTGCAGCCAGGACCTGAAGACACCGGAAAGGCAAGTCATCCCAAAAAGGGGCCCTGTCTGGCTCCAGGGCTCTCATGTCCCTAGGTTCCTAGCTTTTTCCCTGGGAAGTGCTGGACACACAAGACCCCCTCCCCCCACCATTGACGCTTCCTTGGGTCTAGGCCTGCTGGTCCTCTCTTGCACAATTGGTCTCTTCAGACAAGGCTGTGTGCAGACTCGGTCCCGCCCCCGCATTCAGCAATGTATCAGAGGCTCTCCTGACTCACTGCTGCCTGCCCTAGTGGTGGCTGCTACAGGACCAAAATGCTCTAAGGACCTTCACCTGGGCTCACACAGTCCCAGAAACCTCCTCTGTGTCACAGGTGGGGAAACTGAGGCTTGAGAGACGTGGTACCACCACTGCTCCAGACCCCAGACCTCAGGGCCCATTTCCTCATCTGTGCGGCAGAGATAACAGGATGTTCCGCCTGTGTTCTAAGGGGAGGTGGAGAAAGCCCCCCAGCGCAGGGTATGTGCCCTCTAGAAGCCCCCAGCAGTGCTCTCTGTTGCTATTTCTGGGTGCTGCTTGGATGAAGACAGCCACTGGGATGGAGGACAGAGTCCTGCCAGTAAGCACCCAGCTAGGGCGGCTTGGGACAGCAGTCAGGGGCTCTTAAAGCCCCTCTGCTGGCAGGCCAATGGGGAGACAGTGCTGACCAAGGATTTGGGAGTCACACTCAGGAGGGGTTGGGCCCCTGGAGCGCCTGTCTCCAGCCAGCAGCCTGGTTTGTAAAATGGGAGGCTGGGTCAGCCAGGTCCTGGAGGCCCTGCGTCCCCAAGGCCCTGTGGTCAGGGCTGCCTCCTCCACAGGCCTGTGGCGTGGACTATGAAGTCAAAGCCTTCTGTGCCGAGAACCTGGAGGAGAAGATCCACAAAAGGTGAGCTGGCACCGGGTGTGGAGAGGGAGGGGAAGCCAGGAGGGTCAAGTCGGAGGAGGAGCTGAGTCACCGTGCCTCAGTGTCTGCTGTATAGCACACCAGCAGCTTCCTCCTCGTCTGCCAGCCTCTAGCTCCTCACTTCCAGACTGCAGTCTTTATGTTTTTGGAAAACCCCCTAAATTCAGGTAGTGCTCTGTTGTGCTGGCCGCCTTCAAGCCATCCTCATTTCCGGTTTCTGGGAGGTGATGGGCCGAGGTGGGGCCTGTGTGTTCAGGAGGCCCCTAAGCAAGGAAGGGAAGTGAAGATGAACCACTCGGGCCAGTTCGGTGGCCCCAGGTCTCAGAAAAGGGGGCGCTCCTGTGGCCTGGAAACAGCTGGCCCCTACTCCTGGCTGCCTTCCTGGGTTAGACCCTGCTGTCACCTGACCAGCTGGCGACTACGCCCAAGGATGTCCCCGTACCCTGCGGCAGAGGAGACAGCAGCGTCTCAGGGAGTGGGTTGTTTGCCACCTTGTGGCTACTGGAGGTACTGCAGGCATTTCTGTCCACAGCCTGGACCGCTCACTGAGATGTGTGGGGGTAGATGAGACCTTCCTCTCTTTTGATTCTCGTCCCTTTTTCCTCTTAAGACCTCAGACCAAGGAGAAGGGAGGGTGCTGTGGGCTGCTGCAGGGAGCTTAGCCAGAGCAAAGGAGCCCACTATCCTCACTCTACCCTCAAGGTGGTATTTAAGACCACACCAATGATTTCTTGGGAATGGTGACATACTAGTAGTAGCTATCATTTCTCAAGGACCCATCATGTACCAAAGATGTTCAAAGTCCTGGACAGCCATGGATTCATTTAATTCTCACAACAGTCCTAAGACGTTGGTCCTGCTGCTGTTACTGTTTTACAGATGAGGAAACTGAGGCACAGAGGAGTGACTATACCCAAGGTCATATAGAGAGTGGAGGTAGCTTAGAGAAAAGGGGATGTCAGCACTCCCAGCATGCCACTGAGATGGTCTCACTGAGTTCCTGTCCCCTCCCTGTCTCCCCAGGTCCTTACTTTTCCCTGAGCCCTGTCACCTTCCCTGGATTCTTCCCATCTGGGAGCCTTCGTTGCCTTACTGAGCTGTGTCTTCCCTGGCTAACATTCCCTGGCTGGGCCCGCACTCCCTCACTGAGCCCCAACACCTTCCAGAAACCTCTTTCTTATGAGGCCCCTGTCCTTTCTGGGTTCTTTTCTTTTCTTTTTCTTTTTTTTAGTGCTAGAAATGGGACCCAGGGCCTCACACTTGCTATCCCAGCCCCATATTTTCACTTACTATTTATTACATGGCAGACACTATCATAGGGACTGAAGATACAGCAGTATGTCCTAAAGGAACTTTACTATTAGGTGACACAGGGATACAGGACGTAAAAGCAGTTCTTTTCTTACCATCTTGCTGAATACCTAGACAGAGACCCAGATGGTGTGTTTCCATGGGGTGGTTTGGGAATACAGTGGGCAGCAAAGGGCTGGGGCCAGATGGTGCCAAGGCCCCAAGACCAATCTTTGCAGTTGGCTGGATTCTGAGGTGATGGGGAGCCATGGCAGCCTCTTGAGCAGAGTAGGAATGTAGGAACTGCAAAGAAAGGGAGTAGAGGTAGGTGACTCTGGTCATCTTTCACACTGTGCATCTCCATTAGAAATTCTGTACGTCTGGTCATCCGGAAGGTTCAGTACGCCCCAGAGAGGCCTGGCCCCCAGCCCACAGCCGAGACCACCAGGCAGTTCCTCATGTCGGACAAACCCTTGCACCTAGAGGCCTCCCTGGATAAGGAGGTAGGAGCTGGGACCTGGCAGGGGTGGGGGCTGCTCTCCCAGATCCCCTACTCCTGCCTTGAGGGCTCCTCAACCAGGAGCCCATGCCCAGTCCTGGGACTATGCAGCCTGGGGAACTGAGGCCTCTCTTAGGGGTCTGAGGAAGGCTCTTGGGGCCTAAAGGAGTGGCAGAGCTAGACATGAGCCTGGGGATTCAGCTGACTTCAGAAGGAAGCAGTATGATTTTGGAAGGGTCCTGCCTATCTCCTCTCATATCCACCAACTTTGAGCTTCAACCCAAATGGTAAAGACCAGCCAGATTGGCAGAGAAGCGGACAGTGGGGCCCATGGACTCTTTGTCATAATCCTTCCTAACCCTGAGCCACGAGACCACAAATCTTGCAGAACGTGGGGAACTCTAAACAGCCAAATGAGACCTGCTGTGAGCTCAGACAGGCCCCTCCTTGGTGTGGGCACCCTCTTCCTCCTGGGGGGTAGCTGAAGGAAAATGCCTGGGTGAGGTGCAGTCAAGTGTCTTCAGTGAGCATGCAGAGCTGGAGCCCCCATGCAGACAGCCAGTCCTTCCTTCCTTTGCCTGGCTTCCTCCAGGGCCTCTTGTGTCAGCCCAGTTGGCAGGGACTTGAGACATCACTTGGTCCAAGTCCTATTGTACCATGGGAGAAACTGAGGCTTACTACTTGTCCAACATCACACAGCCATCATTATCACTATTGCTTTTATTGTTATTGTCATTATTGTTGGTGATCAGGTCAGGAGTGGAGGCAGGAATATCACCTACTTCAAATATATTCCAAGAGTCCCCCAAGGGATTGGAAGGCTGATACACTTGGTGGCTTCTGTGCCCCCTTCACACCAGTGGCTGATGAGCTTGGGGCAAAAGTTAGAATAACTAAGGTTGGGGAACCCCAGGAAGGCCTTTCCCTTCCCCTTTACCTTAAAGGCTGGTATCCTCCCAGCCAACACTCCCCTTTCTGCTGCCTCCCAGATCTATTACCATGGAGAACCCATCAGCGTCAACGTCCATGTCACCAACAACACCAACAAGACGGTGAAGAAGATCAAGATCTCGGGTACCCTGGGGAGAGAGTCCGCTCTGGGGGTGGTTGGCACAGGGAGCTCTCCCAAGGGTTGAGGTAGCTGAATGCTTGCCCCTTGCTAAGAGCCTTGCAATACCTGCCATTAATAACTCCTGAACCCGGGCCAGCTCCGGGCTAAGTAGGGACTTTGTAGCTTGTGCCCCAGGCTCCTCATGGCCTTCTGGTCAGGTCACTTCCTCTAGGTTCCCTGGACTCTGGAAAATGCTGTCCTTGAAGGGAAAACTTTAGGTTAGGGGAGGGAATGGATGTTTTGGGGGCTCCCCTTCAAGTGGAAGGTGAACTCTGGCCATTGCCCAGGCTGAGCATTGCCGCCTGGGGGAGGCCGGAAGTGCCCCCCGGAGTTGCCGCCTGCTCACGCACTTCCTCCCTTTGTGCCCGCCCCCCGCCAGTGCGCCAGTACGCGGACATCTGCCTCTTCAACACAGCGCAGTACAAGTGTCCTGTGGCCATGGAAGAGGCTGAGTGAGTGATAGAGGCTGGGCCTGGGGCTGGGTGGGAAAAAGAGCAGCTGTGGGTCCAGTCACAGCTCAGGTGGCCCTGCTCACCTGCAGAAGGCCGGGCCTCAGGCTTCCTTGCCACTTGCAGTAGATGTTCTTGAAGAGCCTCCCAGAAACCATCCACCTGATTTAGCTGCAATGTAGTGCACACTACAGTCAAAGAATCCCAGCAAGACTTGACAAGAGCTAATGCGTGAAAGGGCATTGGGTTTTCAGAGAGAGAATCACCAGACTGTACCGGAAACCAAGGTGGAAGGGAAAACTTTGCTCTGAGCTTCCTGGGAACCAGGGCGGAGTGGGAGGCACCAGGTACACAGTTTTTCTTGTCTGGTAGAGAACTCATCCAGCTCCCTGGGTAAAAGGGTTGTGTGTGGGAGGGCAAAGAATAATTTTACAAAAAATATCTAGGTTAAGGAGAGCTACTGAGGTTGAGTGTAGACTTGTCCTGAGCACACTGGCTGCTAAGATGAAAGGCCCGGTCTCAAGCAAAAGGCCTTTACCTACCTGAAGGAAGTACATGCGTTCATTAGAAGACACACTATGTTTTTTAACCTTCAAAACTTTTCCGGGGGTAATTGCCCTTTATGTAATGTTACCTGAATATGTGTATATATAATTGCACTTGGTATTTTTTGCCACGTGAAAACTTTTTTTTTTATTGGTGCCAGGGATTGAACTCACGACCATGCACTTGCAAGGCAGGCACTTATACCGCTGAGCTAAATCCCCAGCCCTGTGTAAAAACATTTTAAAGTGTCTTTGAGATAGTTTTTAATTTCCTATAGATAATGTGCTGTAATTAGGTCAGATGTTTCCCTACTATTAGATGTTTCTTTATTCTTTTCTTTCTTTCTTTTTTTTTTTTAAAGATGTTTCTTATATCTGCTTTGATTAAAAAAAAAAAACCCAGCTGAGTTGTAGATTCTTGGTGAGGGATACAGTGAAGTGAACCAGAGCCAGGGCAGCTTGTGGGCTCCCCAAGGGACCCTTGAGTCCTGCACATGTGCACATCTGCACAACTCTTGCAGCCCAGGAAGGGAGCTGCTCGCGCTCAGAGTGTGCACAATCTGCTTCTCACAGAGTCCTGTGGGGCTGGGGTTGCTGCTGCCCCAGTATGCAGATCAGAGGACGGGACACACTGTGCTTGTAGAGCTGGCAAGGGGCAACGCAGGGTAGTGCCAGGGCCAGCCTACTGGCTGCCGCACAGCAGTTGTCTTGTTGAAAAGGGAGAAAGCTAGCAAAGTGCACAAACAAGGAAAAATTGAACCATTAAAACAAATTTTAAAAATCAGATGATCAAAATGCCCTGTCCGTGATGGATAGATGTGCCTGCAGAAGGAGGTTGGAGCTTCCATAAAGCAGTGACATGTTGATTGCGGAGCATAGGGAGTGGGTTCTGGGTCTCTAATGGCTTCTCTCATGGTTTCTGTATAGTTTGATTTTTAAGTAAGTGTACGCTGAGCACTGTGCTGTTTCCTAGCCCAGGGTCAGTCCTATTTGTGCTCGAGGTAGATGTGACTCTTTTGGGTGGCAGTGGTGTCTGCATCAGAACTGGTACACATGGTCCCTGCCTTTGGGGGAGAGAAACAGGTTGGCAGAGGAAGGCTTGGGCAGGGCCAGGCTAAGTGTCCTGGCTGGGTTGGGGTTGAGGCTGGGGTTGGTGTGGGGAGGGCCACCTCCATGCCTGCTTCCCTTCTTCACAGTGACACAGTGGCACCGAGCTCTACTTTCTGCAAGGTGTACACGCTGACCCCCTTCCTGGCCAACAACCGGGAGAAGCGGGGCCTGGCCCTGGACGGGAAGCTGAAGCACGAGGACACGAACCTGGCCTCCAGCACCCTGTGAGAACCTGCCCTCCTAGTCCTGGCTCCTGGACCTGAGTCCCTGACCTTCCTGATCCCATTTGTGCAGGGACAAGGGTCAGGTTTGCCCCTCCCAGGGCTGTCTGCAGGAGCTTGACCAATCGGGAAGGTTGTTCCCCTACTCCCTCCCACCCACCTAGGAGGACTCAGAGAACAATGGGGACCCTGGACCTGGCTCACTCAGTACCAGCAGCTCCTGGCCCCTGTCCTCAGTCAGAGGCAGTGCTCCTAAGGCTGGAGGGAGGGAGTGGCTCCTGGAGAGGTGATAGCATGACGGGTGAATGGGAGGGCTTGGGGGATCTGGAGAGACCAGGCCTTTTTTTTTTTGGTACTGGGGATAGAACTCAGGATCTTGCACTTGCCTGGCAGGTGCTTATACCACTGAGCTAAATCCCCAGCCCAAGACCAGGCTTTTGACTTGGATGGCCCAGGTGTGGGGTGCCCTCCATGTCAGAGACCCCAGGGCTATCTGATTACCCCTTACCCATGGGGGTCATGAGATCCCTTCTTCACGCTCCCTTCTGAGCTCTGGCCCTCCAGCAGCCACCTCGGCAACACACTGCCCCAGTTTCAGCCCAGACTCTATGCTATGCCGGTCTGACCATCATCCCAGCATAGGCAGCCCCCATCCCTCCAAGCTTGCTGTCCCCCTCTCTACCCCAGCTTAAATCCTCCCTGTCTGTAAGACCTGGCGAGGCACCGCCTCCTTGGACGAGGCTTTCTCTGACGCTTTGGACTCCCACTGCCCTCACCCTCTAAACTCCCAGCTGGCCCGGGTTGCTGAGCATAAACATGGGGAGAGAAGCAATTCCCAGGAAGAGTGGTTACCGCCCATCCCTCACTGTGCTGTTGGGACAGGGCCAGGAGGAGCTGACCAGGGTCACCCAATAATGGGTCTCACAGCCACACTGGGAACCCAGGTCTGAGTTCCCGCTCTTTGAGGGAGGGCACGGCTCATCTCTGTCACTTTTGCTGGCCCAGGTTGAGGCCCTCATAGGCTGTGTGGGATATGGTGGCTGGGTATCCCAGGAGAAGAATGGATAGCAGTGCAACCTACTGAGCCCCATTGCCTGCTGTGTCTCAGTTCCCAGTGAGGGCGGAGGACCAGCTAACCCGTGTCGCCTTGCAGGTTGAGGGAAGGTGCCAACCGTGAGATCCTGGGCATCATTGTTTCCTACAAAGTAAAAGTGAAGCTGGTGGTGTCTCGGGGCGGGTGAGTGCTGCAGCCCAGCCCAAGGTCCCCAAGTACAGAGGTGCCCACTGCCCCTGCCCCATTCTTCCTGTTTGTCAGAACTTTTAACTGCATTCTCCTGTGGAGGAGGAATGGGGATGGAGGACTTCCTGTTCCTGTGTCCCTCCTCTGCAGACCCTGTTCCCTCTCCTTCTCCAGTGCCCTCCCTTCCCCTCCCATCTCATTCCCTCTCTGCACCTCATTCTTATCCCAGGCTGGGCCTTGCATGGAGTGGTCACGCAGCTGGAGGGTGTCTTCAGAGCCTACTCTGTTGGTGTCTGAGGCTGCTGTCTCTCATATCACCTCGGAGCATAACGTGCACCCTCACCCTTGCCCACACTGATCTGCTTGGGGGTCAGAATGCCAGAGCTAGATTCTGGATTTGCTACTTTGTCTGACTTTCCCATTTTACACACAGGGAAGCCAAGGCCCTAACATTTCCCTGTTACTTCCTGATGTCTCCTCCTCTACCCTCCTATCATAGGCTGGATGCTGGAGTCCCAGCAGTGGCCCAGACATAGTCCTCGCCCTGAAGCACAGGGCAAACTGCACCACAGTTTTGTGGAGGCTCAGAAAAAAAAATTCCATTGCTTTGTAAATTGGGCCTCTATATTGTAAACCTAGAATTTAAAGTTTCTGATTTGTTAGGGAAATTTTTTTTTTCTAATTTGGTTCATAAATTTCTAGAGAAAGATCGAAACATTAAGTAATGTTTGATGTTGAGTCCCCTTAATTATTAGAATAACACTGATCACAAATTGTAGGACATCTTTAAATCCAAAAATCTGTGGCCTTGCAGGACCCACAGTCTTCTGTATGCTCCTTGTGACGCCAACATGATTCCTTGTGCCATCAGACAGTCCTGGGGCAGGGACAGCCTCTTTCTGTAGCTGTGGATCCTGGGGTCCAGGAAGTTTGCTGAGCTGGGCTTGCACTCAGTCCCAAGGGCAGCCTGAACTATCAGGGCCCTAGATGGGCATTCTGTGCAGGGGTGGGGTATCCCTGGGTCTGCTCTGGAGGGCAGCAAAGGTGGTGAATGAATGTGCTTTCTCTTTTCTCTCTGCACCCTCCTGACCACTCCTCCCGCCTCCTCTGACCCACCCAGCCTGTTGGGAGATCTTGCATCCAGGTAAAGTCCTTCCTTTTACCTGCTTGAGCCACCTTCCCAGAAGGCCCAGAGACCACTGGCCTGACTGACCAGTACCAGGGGACAATGGGTTGGGAAGAATCTGGAGATCTTTGCAGATCAAAGACTCAGGGTTAGAACCCTCTCAGGAGGGACTGGGTCCCACATTTTCTCCATAAAATCCCCTTCCATTTCTTTTTGAAAGCAGAAGAGGTCTCCTAGTTTAATCCCTAGAGGGACTGAGGCTTAGAGAGTGGGAGGCCAGGGTGGACCTGCCTCCCTGACCACAAACCCTCTCTAGTCCTCAGACTGACAGGGCGTCAGAGCTCACAGCCTGAGACCACTTGGGGCTCATAGGGTTTGGGTCTGTGTTTCAGCGATGTGGCTGTGGAACTGCCCTTCACCTTAATGCACCCCAAACCCAAAGAAGAACCTCCACATCGGGAAGGTGAGCAGCATCTGTGGGGCACTGGGATGGGGGTTTCCAGAGAGCTGACTCCTTTCTCCACCAGCTGCCACGTTACTCTGTCACCCCATCTCCCTCAGACTAGCCTGCAGCCTAGTGTCACCTTTCCGCCAGCAACTGAGGGCCTTTGTGGAGCCCATAGTTCCTACCTGTGACCCTGCTGAGAGACAGGGACCCCTGCCCTCTGTTCTCCATGTGAGAGGGAGGCTGGGAGCAGAGGAATGGGCCCACTGGCCACACATGCAGACGTAGACTGTCCTCTTTCGGAGGGGAGGGAAAGGACTGCATGGATAAGGTCGACTCTGGACATACCATTTCCATAGCTTTTCAAGGGATAATCAGTTATATTTCATTGAATGTAAGAGAGACAGCATTCCTGTGATTAAACTGCAAAATGCCATGGATTATAAAACATACTCCAAGCTCAAGAGAGGTTAAAATGTTAGAAAAAAACAGTTGTCTTGGAGTTAGTGAAAGTCTCAAGTGACAAGTGACAAATGCAAGTCATGTTAGAAACCTGTCCATGTTTTGGGGCTACAGTGGGCATCTGGGACCCTCCTTAGAACACCCTGCTTTGAAGATGATTTGGGGTGTTCCAAGGCCTGGATGAACCCCCCAGTTTCCTTCCCCTTTGTCCTTTGCCCTCCCTGTATTATCCTGCTTGTCCCAGATGGGGCCTGTGCCTACCCATCTATACCCCTAACTCCTGGGTGCCCTGCCGCCCTGTGTTCAGTTCCAGAGAACGAGGCGCCTGTAGACACCAATCTCATAGAACTTGACACAAAGTAAGCCAAACCCTGCCTGCAGATGTCTGGGGATGGGCCTGGGGGGGGGGGTGCCATGGAGGGGTCATTTGCATATATGCTTATTAACCCCTGAGGAGCAGCTGGTCTAACCGTCTGCTGAGAGCCACCTCTGCTCGCCTCTTCAGCAACCCGCTTGCCTGCATGTGATTTGAAGGACCCTCCGTGCCTGTTCCTCTTCCTCCTGCCTTGGTGGGGTCTGTCTTCCTCCCTCGTTCTTGCACGTCCGTCAGTCCGTCCGTCCGTCCGTCCGTCCATCCACAGCACCTGCTCGGCTCACACAGGGCTGGTTCGAGCCCTGGGATCTGCTCTCCTGCATTGCCACGCCCACTGGGCGGAGGCAGGCAGTGGGTGGGGAAGGGTCTGGGGTCCTGCTGCTTCTGACTCCTGTGGACTACCCAATGTGGATGTCTCTGCGGTGGAAGGACAGCGGACAGCACAGCACTGGACAGTGGCCAGTGGGGGAGGACCTGGGCCAACAGCACGGATCACCTCCAGGGCCAAGCGGTTTTCTCGCTCCAGCTACAAGCCACCCTTGCCTTGTGCCCAGGGAGAAAAATGGGAGATGGGGTCTCAAGTCACTCCATAAGGATGCTCCATGCTGCTGGCTGAACTCCATGGGTCAAGGGGGCTTGGATGGGACCCTTCCTGGTCCTAAGTGTGCATGCTTTATGATAGAAGGGAAGCATCGTTAGTACTGCAACCCCACTCAAGTACCCTAAGCCACCGTGTCCTATGCCCCTCTGTAGATCTCTCGTCCCCTCCCCTACCTAGGCTGCATGTGAACTGAGACTTCCCGAGAGAAAGGGCTCTATGGCTTTCTCTTTCATGAAGTCTGTCCCACTCCTTCCTGTTCAGATCAGGAATGCTTCCTAAGGGTAGCTTATTGAGTGGGTGATTTTCCTAGGGGGTTGAGATATGCTGTGAAACCTTTGGTGACCTGGCCTCTCACGGTGAGAACAATTTTTTCCTCTGGCCACAGCCACTCTGCTCGGCCATTCGACATGTCTCACCTCCTCAAACTGGGTTACTTTTCTAGCTCCTAGGCACGAAAGTCAAGATCACACCCCTCTGGCATTTTACCACTTCCCCAGGTCCAGATATGGCTGTCCCAACAGCCAGTGGCAGGCATGCAAATGTGCCAGCCTGGCAGGCCTTCTGCTCAACATCAACCCCAGAGGCCAGAGACCTCAGATGTGGTTCTCTGCTTGGGCTCTGGGCATTGCATTGGGCCAGTCCTCTGCATTTGCCTCCTCTCCCTGCCCCTGCAAACATACTACATTTTCCTTGTCTCTCCTACCAGTGATGACGACATTGTATTTGAGGACTTTGCTCGGCAGAGACTGAAAGGCATAAAGGACGACAAGGAGGAAGAGGAGGATGTTACCGGCTCCCCACACCTCAACGACAGATAGACTGGGGCCAGCCTCCCTCTGGGCAGCTGTGGTCCACTGTCCCACACTAGGATGCTCACTCGTCTTCTTCTCATTCTGGTTTTCTTCCCCTTTATTCTTCCAGTTTCTACCAGGAGGCCTAGTGGTCTCCAAGTCTTGGTGATGGACCTCTGGCCTTGGAACTGGCCCCACATCACCATGCCAACAGGACCGCAGTGCACTGAATTCAACCCTCTCTGAAGTCACCACTCCCTTCCCCTCTTTCATGCTCATTCCCAGAAAGGCCACCATGACACCAGTCTTGGGATTTGGCTTGGAATGGGGAGTGGAAAGGGGAGGGTGTACAAGACAGATATGGCAGTGGTGGGCATGAGGACTCAGAGGCAGGCAGAAAGGATGACCATGTGGAAGGTCTCCCCTTCTGGCTGGAGGGGCAGAACTGTGGATGGATTCTCAATGCCTTTTTGCAGTTCGGACCCACCAAACACCACTCCTCCTTTACCTCCATCCCTGCCTAGGTCCCTTCAGTTGTGATGGCATTGGTGAAGACCCATAGATGCCAGAGCAGGGCAAAACAGTGGGTTGACTTTCATACCAGCAGATCCCTGGGCTGAGGCAGGCTGTGTGAACTAGCCAAGCACATTTCGGTGTGGTCGGCATGTGGCATCTTAGCTACCATGTGCACAGAGATGGGAAGAAGAAAGGTCTTCAGCAGCTGCCAACCCGCAGCAGGGGAGCTTTCCAGTGTTCTGCCAGAGGCGGGGCAGGGGCTGGGAAGATGAGTCCACCTTACTTCCCTTCCTTTGTGGATTTAAGATGATCATCAGGAGCAGGGCTGGAGAGCCAGAGGCAGCTGGGCCACCATTATCCCCATTTTTCTCTGTAGTCCTGCAGGGCTGTTGGACTGGACTGCAGGTTGGGAGAGAGCCCGAGGCCACCATGCCCTCTGTCAAAGGGGGTCCTTCTGCAGCAGGTGGCTGGCTCTTTCAGGATGCTGTCCTCCAAAGGAAAGGAGGCTGCTCCATTTCCCCTTGGGAGTCGATGACTCCAGAAGTTCTCTTTGTTGTGGGTACCCGGTACCCATCAGCTGATGTTGGCGTGATTGAGACGTGGGACATTTCTCAGGGAAACAGGGAAGACAGCTGATAAAGTAGAAAGTGTTAAAAGCTATCATCCTTTTTGTCCGGTCTTTGATGCTAACTTGCCGTGTGACCTTGGGCAAGTTTCTTCCCCTCTTTGGGCCTCAGTTCCTCACTGGAAAACCAAGGAGTTAGATGATCTCAAAAGACCTACCAGCTCTGGCTTCTGAGACTGTGAGCTTTAGAGCTTCTGGTGTGCTGCCTGGAGCCGGGCTGCAAACTGCTCTAGCCTCCAGACCTCAGAGGGCAGGGCCCAGCCCAGCACACTAGCTCCTCCTCTAGGCCTAAGAAGCACCCTTTGTAGGCTCCAGGAACTTGCCCAGTGTGAAGCTGTGGCCATAGTCTGGATATAACAAGGAACGACAGAGCCCTGTTTGCTGAGGCTTGGGTGGGGGCTTGTGACAGAGCCTTCAGGACCTTACAGCCCTCCTCTCCCCAAGGATTCAGACACCCTGAAGTTTACCCAGGCAGATAAATCAATTAGCAAAGCAAGGCAATCTCTTCTCAATTTCTGCTCCCTTCTATCTCAGTCCCACACTTGCCTGGAAAAGGAGGCAGCACAATTTTATTATACAAGTTGAATCTGAACTTTTTTTAGCCTAGCACATCTGGCAGTGGGCTGTGCAGCCATCTCCCGTGGTGAAATGACCCAGTCACCTGGCCCTGCCAGGTAATCTCATGAACCTCCAATCCAAGGGACCCCCTTCCCAGGTCAGAACTGAGTGCAGGGCACTCACACTCCTCTGGCCAGTCTGGGGTCCCACCTGCAAGTACCCCAGGTATCCAGCCCTTGCTAGAGCTGGCTTGGCAGTTAGTGACCCTCTAGACAGCTGTAGAGACTGGAACAGCAGGTGGCAAGCATGCACCTTCCACTGTCTCCCTCTGGAAGCTGATAGGAGACCCTTGTGTGATTGGGGTAGCCAATTCCCTGCCGGCCTCTTCCCCCATCCTTAATGTGCACATAAGATTTGCCAGGCTAGTTTCGTGAGCTTCTTGCACCTCAACATCACACCTTTGAGGTTTATCCCATTGTTAACTGCAGTTTTCCCAGTTGGGGGAATCAGCAGTGCCCTGTTTGTCTTTTTGCTCCTTGAACCAGGAATGCACGTGGCAGTGGTTAAATTCAACCTAAATTCAACCATCCTTTGCTGATGGCTTCTCTCCTAGCACTGGAGACACGGAGATGGGCTATCCTTAGGAAGCTCATAGCCAGAGGGATGTTCCAAGGTAAAGTAAGAAGAGAGCCATTGCATTTAAAGCTCCATGGCTGCTCCTGGTCCATGCCGAGCCTTGATGTGAATTAGAACCTGGTACCCACCTCCAGGGGGATTTGGACAATAGAATGACAGCCTTGTGGGTGGTGCAGGGGTTGGATTTTGGTGCTATGTGTCCCTTGGCCTGGTGTCTTGCTGTGAAGCTGTGTGGCAGTCCTGTGGGACACAGGCCAAAGTGTTTCCTTGGTATCTTCTTGGAGAGGAAGGTCTAGATCTTCTTTCCAGACCCCCTCAGCTCCCCTACCATGACTTAGGGTGGTTCTCTGTAGGGCTTCTGCATTCAGGACCCAACCTGGCCAGATGACAGCCAATCTCATTAGGGGTGGGAGAGCCTCAGTAGGCCCAAAAATCACAGCTTTTGACTCTTTGTTGCCTGTGCCAAACCAGCAGCCCCACACGGTTACTTTCCAGGGGGCCATGTGGGTGGCACATTGATGCCAGTCTGGCAGGAATGAACTTTTTTTGGGTGAAATCGCCAGGCTGAGGGCTGGCTGGACTTGCTCAGCACTCCAACCAACAGAAGAGTTCCTTTCCTAGGAAGGTAAGGACTCAATTATTTAGCAGGACCCCCTGGCCTCTTCAACCTTACAGCCCAGACAAGCCAGAGTGGGCTCATCTTGGTTTTCATTTGCCTGGAGAACAACTGATGGCTGGTTCCCACGTGGTGCAGTGACAAGAATGTTTCTTTGGAAGTCCCCAGTGCCACCCTTCAGTCCTGGCTGTCCTCAACCAGTTGGGTGGCCTTGAGCAAGTGACTCAGACTAATGGGCTCAGTTTCCCTAACTAAAACGAAACAATAATCCTTTCCCTGACTCATGCCTTGTTGTGAGGCACAGAGGAGGTGGAAACCAGTGACCAGTTGTCTTGTAAGTAGCCCAGTGGTGGCCCTGCAAGTACAAGGACATGGCCCAAGGTCACACAGGAATTTTGCTGCAGGTTGAGCCGTCTTCCCACCAGTCTTCCTCTCTTGTCTTGCTTCTCACTTTGGTAGATGTGAACCAGAATGAGATTCAGTCAATTTGGCCTTGGTGACCCGGCTGAGAAGGAAATGTGGATACTACTCAGGACTTACAAGACCAAGGATAGGGGTTTAGGATCCAGGTCAGAGAGAAGACACGGGTCAGTGGCTGACAACTGTGAGGACAGGGCCATTTCAGGCCCTCTCAGGCCTAGGTCATCCACATTTCCCACCTCTCACCTCACAGAGGTCAAGAAGCCTTGACCATGACCCCAGGTCAGGGAGCTGACCCCACCATTTCTCCATCAAAGAAATCCAAGGGTGAAGGGAAATAGAAAATAACCTGCTCTTTTTCTTCAGATTATAAGGACCCATCCAGGATTAACCAGAGCAACAGTGGCTTCTTGGTGACGTTTAGGAGGACCTTAGGCCCAAAATGCCCAGGTCTCTTGCCCCAAGAGCTGAATGCTGATTGTTCCGTCTCCAGTGGTTTCAGCAATTCAGAGAGGCAGCTGCTCTTCTGCCAGTGACTAGGGCCTAGACACTCTCCACCATCCAGGAGGAAGTGAGTGGCTGCCATCTTGAACTCTTATATGGTCTCATGGACATGGGCCTGTGCCTGTTCTGATATTTTTTCTTTTTAAACTCAGTAGGGACCAAAAGAGACCCCTGATCCTCATTCACTCAGCCTGCCTGGGACTTGCATTTTGCCACCATCCGGGCCCTGGCACCACTACTACGTTTGCTCTTCCTCTTGGCCAACCAGAAGCAGCCAACCTGTGGGGCGGACCCCCATCTCTGTCTTGGCCTGTAGGGTCCCCACACAGCACCTTTAAAGGGATGCCTGTGGGAGAGGGAAGCACCTTCCCCCAATACTCCCAACTTGTCATCCCAAAAGAGAAGTCAAAGCACAGGTCCCTGGGACCCATGACCCACAGATACTCTGTCACAATGGTTTTCCAAGTACTGTGGACCTCCTGGCATGTTTTGTAGAACCCTTGGCATGCCGCAGAGCTTTGTCAGGGGACGCTCTGCAGGGGAGATGGGAGTGGAGGCAAGCATAGGCTAAGTCTGCAGCCCTTCCTCCGTTCCACCTCCCTCCAGAACAGCTCTGCTTTTATCTCTTGCCCAATGAAGTTTCACTTTCTGACTTTGTTTTGAAGAAAAACTTCAAACCACCATTCTGAGGTTTGATCTTAGACCAGCAAGTACAGGTTCTATTCTTGCTTTTCATATTGGAGCAGCTTCAGCATTCCAGTACAAAGTGTCTTTGCATTGAACTTGGGTCACACACCCAGACCCAGTTTCTCTCTCTCTCTCTCTCTCTCTCTCTCTCTCTCTCTCTCTCTCTCTGTGTGTGTGTGTGTCTCAGGCACATGCATACACACATACATGTACACATTTGATGGTTTTCTATCCAATCCCCTCTGTAGCTCTGGCTTGGGTTTGATGTGGGCAGGGCCTGGTGCTCAGTGAGGATGGGGGTTGCCCCTTGATACTGGTTTTGCAGCACAGGGGACCATGGAACAAGGGAACAGGCCCAGTCCCCACCCGGGGCCCTTATCTGCACCCATGTGACACCCTGCTTCTGAACCAGGCCCATGGGACCACAGGGAGAGCAGTGTGGGGAAATGAAGAAGCTGGCACCAGGTTGCCCTTTGTCCACAGCCAGGTGGCTGGAAGTCTGGGTTCACAGAACACTTACCCTGAGGCAGAGTTCCCCCTGAGACCTTTTAAGCAGCAAGTTTCCCTCACATAGTTCTGGTAGGCTTCTGCACCCACATTTGTGAGCAATCAAGTGTGTGAACTACAAGAGACTCGTGCCCAAAGAGAGGCACCTGCAGTCTCCCAACTTCTCTGCCTCTCTTCCCAGGCCCCTCACCAGAGCTCCCTACCATGGAGGCATTTTGGTGAATCTTGGACCAGCCCTTGGCACAAAATCTGCTTGGGCCCACCTCCCAGGGCAGTCTAGATGAGGATGGAAACTAGGGCAGGCAAGTCACACAGCATGGCAGAAAGCGTGCCGACTGGCACTTTATGTTTAGAATGAGGGTGCCCCCGGGGATACCACTGACTTTACTTTTCCATGTGTAAGCGGGGCTGGTGTAAGACCGGCACATCTCGTAGGGAATATTACAGTGGCCATGGAGGAGGTGGTCCTACGAGGTGGCAGCAGATGAGAGATGGGTGCCTCATAACCTCGGGTGAGGCTGTGACAGTCTGTTGGCCCTCGGGAAGGGAGAAGAGAGCGGTCCTCCCAGGCATCTGTGCTCAGTATCAAGGCCTAGTCACGGTTGCTTTGGGGCTGAGTGGGAGGCAGCCAGTGTGTGTCCTGGGCAGAAAGGGTGGCCAGGGCAGGCTGTAAGTCTGTGACCCTTCTGTGAAGTGATTGTTCTGTGGCACTCCTTCCTGGGTCACCTCCAGGGTAATCTGTTGTACCTGTGGCATTCCTTTTACTGTCAGATAAGTTATTATAGTTTATTCAACTCCAACAGGACAAATGAACAAAAGAACCATAAATAGGAGGCCATTAAAGGTCTTTTATGACAGAAGATGCTGGCTGTGCTTTTATTTCTGACTTATAAATTCCTGGCAGGACACAGTGCGGGAGGGGCTGCCCTGCTGCGCTGAACTGGGTTCCATGTTTTCTTCCCTTGTCTGTGGCCCCAGATCTAACTTTGTCCCTGTACTCACTTCTGGAGAGTGCCAAGACCTTTCTTTCTGTCTCTGCCTGCTATTGGAGGCTTGGGAAAGCTGCCAAGCCTCCGATCTCTCTCAGAACCTACTGGATTCTATGATTCTGGAGTTGGTCCTGGGGGAAAGGCCCTCATCTTTATTTTTGTACCACTGCTGCCTCAGCTGGAGTTCCTCGGCTGACCCCCCACTCTGGATCATGACCTGTCATTCTCTTGCTCTCTGAGGATGCCACTGATCTCCGTTTCCCATGTGTAAATGGGGCTTCTGTTCCTGTCTGCTGCTCTGCTGTGTCTACGCCCTGAACTCACTTCTGTTTTCTAAGCCTCACCTGATACCTGGGCTGAGAATCCATGGGAGAAGCAGGGAACTGGGTGAGGAAGAGTCAGCATCCTGCCAGATAATGTACTGTTTGACATGAAGAGAAGAGACCTAGGAATATAAAATCACTTTCCTAGAAAATTAATTATGTAATAAAATGTGTTTATCTTCCTATAAAACAGCGAGCAGCTGAGATCTAAGCTGTGCCTCCCTTGTAGGCAGGAGAGCTGCCTATTGCTTCCAGCCAGGGCAGAGCAGTGGGAAGACACTTAACAGAGGAGACTTGCGCTAGAGCTTGTCTCCCACTGACTCCATTCCCATGGATCAAATTCAGCTCAATCCAGATCAACAGAGTCAATGCCCAGCGTCTTTTGTTTGTAGTTTTAGGGGGCTGGGGATCAACCCACAGCCTCATGTATGCTAAGCAAGTGCTCTACTACTAAGCTATACCTCTGTGCCAACAGTTTAACTGAGGAAATTGATTATTTAAATGAGGAAAAAGAAAATGAAATATGGCAACTCAGATCACCAGAAGCCTTTACCATCTCTAGGATAGAGGAACAAGGAAAGGGGGTGGGATTACCCTAGCCAAGGAACCAGGACAGCTCAGCAGGGACACTGAGGCAGATGGCGTCTGAGGAAGACAGAACACCTAACAAAACAACCCCCCCAGCCATCCATAGCTACCACTGGGGATGCTGCCCAAGCCAGAAAGGGGTGGGGAAGAAGGGAGGGAGGGAGGGAGAGAGAGAGAGAGAGAGAGAGAGAGAGAGAGAGAGAGAGAGAGAGAGAGAGAGAGAGAGAGAGAAAAGTACTTGGGCTTCTTTTCAATTCCTGCCCTCCAATTTCATGCTGTGGTTTGGAGTGGTCAGTGTCTGCACATACAGAACAAGAGGTGAGGGGGTTAGACCTAAAACCAAATAAGCAAATGATCAGCTCTTCCTTAGTCTTGTCATCCAAAACACAAATCAGGAGGGCCCTGATATTTTAAGAGAATTCTGAGCATAGGAGAGATATTTGTTGTCCCTTCTCTTTCAACCTTTCTATATTGTAACTGTCTTTGTAATTGTTTGGGGCTTCATTTTGCTTAGCTTTTCCTTTTTTTGTGGTACCGGGGATAGAACCAGCTAACTTACTCATGCTAAGGAAGTGCTCTGGCACCTACACCCACAGCCCTTTGTTTTGCTGGTTTTTTTGGGTACTGGTGATTGAATTCAGGGCCATCACATTAAACTTCATCTTTAGCCCTTTTTACTTTTTGAGGCAGGGTCTTGAAAAGTCATTAAATTGTCTGGGCTGGATTTGAACATGTAGTCCTTCTGCCTCAGCCTCCCAGAATATTACAGGCATGTGGCATCATGCCCATCTTTGCTTGGCTTTTTAAAACTCCAGATGATCAAAAGAAAGTGAAGAAGTTTGAATTTTGGCTAATGAGTAATAAGTCCACACACTCTATCCTTCCCACTTAGTATACCTAAAAACTCTGAGGAAAATCATGAAATACAGTTACATAATGATTCTGAAAATCAAACAAAACCAGAAGATGGAATAAGGGAGTCGAAACTTGGGGAAATAATGTGCATGTAGTAAATTTTTCTTCTCTTTTCTCTTGTGGCATTGCACTGAGATTAGGACCAGCACGCACAGAAGATAAGATAGATTTTAAGGTCTGAACCTACACTGGCTGATTACCTTTTGAGACCATAATAAGAACAAAATCAACATTCTGTACAAAATTGTAACAGTACCCAGAATCTACACAATATAATAGTCACAATGTCCAGAACACAATGTGAAATTATTCAACATACAAATAGTCAGAAAAAAGTGGGACCAGTTCCCAAGGGACAATACAATCACCAGATACCAATGCTGAGATGACTTAGATGGTAGAATTATTATAAAAGGCTTTGAAGCGCCTATTAGAATTTGAAATAGATGAAAAGATAGTGGTTCACAGCACAGATGTAGAACCTATGAAGAAAACTAAATAGAAACTTTAGAACTAAAAAATGACATTTAAATAAAATCTTTCCTGTATAAGTTTACAGTAGAATGGAAATCCCAGAGAAGAGTCAGTAAATTTGTGGACCAATAGAAATTACTGTCTCTAGTTGGGCGCGGTGGTGCACGTCTGTAATCCCAGCACTCAGAGGGCAGAGGAAGTCGGATTGCTGTGAGTTTGAGGCCAGCCTAGGCTATGTAGTAAATTCAAGGCCAGCCTAGGGCTACATAATGAGAGCCTGCCTCAAATAAACAAACAAAACAAAAATAAAAATAAAAACAAAAAAAGAAACAAACAAAAAATAAATTACTATCTCTGAAAAATGGAAGAAAAAAGATGGAAAAACAAACAAATAAAAAACCTCAAACAAACCAGAGCCTCGGGACCTATGGAGCAATACAATAGGGTTCAAGATTCACATCATTTGACTCTAAGAGCAGGGAGAAGAAAGATTGATACATACAAATATTTGAGGAAATAATGGCCACTAACACCCCAAATTTGGTGAAAGACATAAATTTACAGATTCAGGAAGCTGTGTGAATCCCATATAAATCAATGAAAATTATACAACCACATATAACCAAACTGGTAAAAAATGAAGATTAAAAAATCTTGAAAGCTGCTAGCAAAAAATGACACATTTTTGTAAATTAATCCATTCAAAGAATTATTACCTGAATGTAGATCTAGAAAACATAGAAGTCAGAAGAGTGTAAAACGGTTTTAAAGTGTAAAAGAATTGTCAACTCAGAACTCCATATCTGGCCAAAATATCCTTCAAGAATGGGTTCAAACCAGGTGTGGTGGTGCACGCCTGTGATACCAGCACTCAGGAGGCTGAGGGTCACTGTGAGCTCAAGGCCAGCCTGGGCTACCTGGTGAGACTGTCTCGAAAAAAAAAATGGATAAAGAGATTCTCAGATGAAGAATTAAGAATGAAGAGAATAATTAGTCACCAGAGACTTATTCTAGAAAAACGCTAAATGAAAATATTTAGATTGAAGAAAAATGATGCCCACGATAAACCCAGATAAGAGCAACAGAGATGGTAAATATTTGATTAATATAGTAGGTTATTTTTATTCTGTTACATTCATATATATATATATAATATGACTATTGAAGGAAAAACTATAACATTATCTGATAGACTTTCCACTGGTGATAGTTGAAATACCTCTGAAAGCTATAATAGGTAATAGATGTAATACATATGACAATTATAATGTACAGACCCGTGAGGGAAGATAAAGAGAATTCTTTGTTCATAAATCTTCTGTATTGTTATGGCTGGTGTCTAGGTGTCCCCGCCGCCCAAAGCTTCATACAGTCATGGAGGGGGATCTAGAATGTGTGGTGCTGGGATCAAAGGTGTGTGATTACTAAATCAGTCCACTGACTGGTTTGGCATCATTCTGGCTAGGACTAAAGGTGTGAGTGCTACACCCTGGCAAAGGCAGGTAGTTTGCATACAACATAAGGGGCAGGAAGAAGGCTAATGTGCTCTTGCTATTTCTCCTCTGCGATGCCCCTCTGCCAGGTCGCCCTGCCTTGGAGTCAGCGCACTATGAACTGAAACCTCTACAAGCTGTGAGCCAAATAAATCTTTCCTCCTTTAACTTTGATTGTTGGGTATTTTATCTCAGCAACAAGAAAAGCAACTAAGAGATGTATTATATTTGAAATGCTACAGTACTAGCTCTAAGTAGACTGAAAGGTTAGGTATGTCTATTGTGATACCTACAGTAACAACTAATAATATAGCCAAAAATGCAAAGTAAAGTAGAAACACTTAAAATAGCATGCTAAAAACAATTCGAGGGGCTGGGGATATAGCTCAGTGGCACAGCACCTGCCTGGCAAGCACAATGTCATGAGTTCAATCCCCGGTACCAAAACAAAAACAACCCCTCCCAAACCAAAATAATAACAACAACAACAACACAATTTGAATACTTCCAAAGAAGACCAGAGTTTAAAAAAGAAATGGGAAAAAACAGGAAAATGTCAATATTCCCAACTATAGAAAACATCAATATTCCCACCTATTCCTCACTATATAATTCAGTTAATATGTACAACTATATTAACTGAAAATGGTCTAGAAGCTGAGTGTGGTGGTATTCATTTGTAATTCCAGAAGTCAGAAGGCTGAGGCAGGAGGCTCACCATGAGTTCCAAGACAGTTTGGGCTACGTTATGAGTTCAAGGCCAGCCAGAACTAAATAGTGAGAGTCTGTTTCAAAAACAACACAACACGAAACAAAGCCAAACCAATCCTAAAATGGCCTAAAGATAACAAAAGAAATTTCCAGTTTGGATTTTAAAGACATAGCCCAATATTTATGCTGTCTATAAGAAAATCCCTTTAACTGTAAAGACACAGATAAGGAGTAAGGTGTGGGGGCATATGCCTGTAATTTCAGTGTTTGTGAGACTGATGTTGGAGGTTACTGTGACTTTGAGGCCAGCCTGGGCTACATACTGAAAGCCTGTCTCAAAACAAAACAAAACAAAACAAAACAAAACAAAACAAAACAAAACGACACAGGTAGGTTAAAAGTAAAAGGATGGAAAAGATGTACTATACAAATAATATTAAAAATGAAGATTAAATGACCAAATTGATATTTGATAAAGTAGATTTCAGAGCCAGAAATGTTACCAGGGATAAAGAAAAACATACATAAGAATGAAAGTGTCAATTTACCAAGGAAACACAATGATCTTAAACGTATATGTATCTGATCATGTATCCAAATACACAAACAGTAGAACTGAAAGGGAAAATAAACAAATTTAAAATATTTCTTTCCCAGTAACTGAGAGTAAAGAGAGGGTGTGAGCAAGGGTACTGAAAGATCTGAAAAATACCAGTCAGCTTTCATTATAGAGTATTTCACTTCAAAACAATAGAATATGCATTCTTCATAAGAAAATTTTGTTCATGAAGAAGGAACATTTTTGTGGCCTAAAAACTAGCAAATTTAAAAACATTTAAATAATAAATATAATCTCTGATCATAACAAAAAAACAAAATAATAAAAGTATCTGGAAATTTTGGAAATATTTGGACAACAAGCAATGCTTCTAAATGGGTCAAAAAGGAAATTAGAAAATATTGTTCTAATGGAAAAATATCAGAATTAAAAGTGAAAACAAATATCTGAATTCACAAGATGCAGTCAAAGTAGCAATTATATCAATTGCAGAAAAATCAACATCTGTGCATGGTGGAAGAAACAAACAAAATTCAACAACTGCTCACAGTTAAAAAAACAAACAACTTTTAGCAAATCTCCTTAACCTTAGAAAGGGCATGCACATAAAACAATACAACTAGCATCATAGTTAATTCTGAGAGACTGAATGCTTTTCCTTTGAGATTGTGAATAAGCAAGGCACAGCCCTCTCATGACTCCTAGTCAACATTATGCTGGAGATCCTAGGCAGTGAAACACACTAGTCAGGAAAACACATAAAAGGACTACAGATGACTAAGGAAGAGATGAAATCATCTCTATTCACAGTAAGCTTGATCATCTCATTAAAAATTCCAGGAGATGTAAAACCAGACTACTAGAAATATACGTACATTTAGATAGTTTGTGGGAGCATGAGCAATACACAAAAATCACCTTCACTCCTATATAGGAAAGTTGAAACTGAAATTTGAAAGATGAAACCATTTATAAACCTGAACTAGGTATTAGCAGACATGTGTATGATGTCTATGCTAAAAAGTAAGAATACTGATGAAAGGAATCAGAGGAGGTCTAAATAAACTGAAAGCTAACTCATGTTTGGATCAGGAGATTCAGCATTGCAGGGTGTGGTGGATTTCACCTGTAACCCAGCAATTGTGAGGCTGCTCAGAGGACCACTTGAGCCCAAAAGTTGGAGACCAACCTGGGCAACACAGCAAGACTATTGCCTCAAAAATACAAATATTGTTACAATATCAGTCCTCCCCAAGTTGAAACTGGTTCAGTGAAATCCAATCAAGACCTCTGAAGGACATACTGATCCTGCCTCTGTTCCTCTTGCTTGCTTATGCAGATACCCTAGACCACCAGAGATCAGGGGCTGATACTTTGGGAGTGATTCCAATCAGTGCCTGTCGATGTAAATAAATCTGTCTCCAAATGCCGGGTGTCATTTCCATGTTTCTGCTTGCTGCTGCAGTAGGAGGTTTCTGACAAATTTAAAAATACTATAAGACTCAGTTCTGCCTCTCCTCAAAAGAAATACAAAGTGACATTCCTACAAAAAAAAACCTATCATGAATGTCTATCATGCCTGTATTCATAATTGTGAAAAAACTAGAAAAATTCAAATGTTTTTCAACTACTGAAAGTATACACTGTTATACAGCAACACAATGAAATATTACTCAGCAATAAAAATGGATAGACTACCATAATACCGTCGACAACATGAGCCTCTAATGAATTATGCTAAGTGAAAGAAGTCAAATTTAAAGACACAAACGTGTATTCTACTTCCATGGCATTCTGGCAAAGGCAGAAACTATGGGGATAGGAAACAAACTAGTATTTGGCAGTGCCTGGGGGTGTGGGAGGGCTGGCTACAAAGAGGCAGCAGGAAGGTGCCTTTTGGAGGATGATGGATCTGTTGGGTAGTTTAATTGTCAAAACTCAGCACTGTGCGCCAAAAAAGTAGACTTTACTCTCTATAAATTTCAATACAAAAGAAGAAAGAAAGTGACTATCTACTTCACAACTGCAAATAGTATTGGGCATTTGTCACTGGTCCTGGGACCTAAGATAAATCAGACAATACCTCCCTTGCTCACAGATCTTTGGGGAGGTGGGGATAAGGAATGAGGACAAGTATTTGGAATTGCGGCTGAGGGACGCTGCAGGCAGGGTGACACAGAGTTATGAGAGCACAAGGAGGCTCTTCACGCTGGGGCCGCTGGGATGGGGATTAGGAAGGTGTCCTAGAAGAAATCCTTGGTCTGATTTTTGAAGGAAAAAGAGATAGAAGCCTTGTGTAATGGTGCATATCTGCAAATCCCAGCTACCTGGGAGGTTAAGGCAGATGGCTTGCAAGTTTGATTGCAGCCTGGCAACTTAGGTAGACCCTGACTAAATATATAAAATAAAAATGGCTGGGGATGTGGTAGAGTGCTTACCCTGCAGGTATGAAGCCCTGAGTTCAATCCCCAGTGGTACAGGGGAAAGGAGGATGAGGAGGTGGAAGAGAAAGAGGTAGGGGAGGAAGGTGACAAGGACCATGGACAATGCAGGTAGAAGCGTCAGCACGTGAGAAGCCTCCAGGGGTGGGACAGTCTGGGACCTTCAGGAAGCTGTAAGGACCTTATGTGGCTGGTGTAAAGAGAACCAGAAGAGCTGGCAAGAAATTGGACCATAGAGAGGGGTTCCAAGTGTTCAAGGAGCTCAGTTTTTGTCCAGAAGAGAGCCAGGAATGTTTGGGGAAGAGCAGTGAGAGGGTAGACTTCATGTATTCCCAGCCTCACTCTGGCCAAAGCGCGGAGTGTGGACCAATGAGAGGAACTGCAGGCAGGAGGGCCAGGGAGGAAGCTGGTTGTGAAGTCCAGAAGACATTTATAGAGACTGCAGCCAGGAGGCCATGGAGAAGGACAGACTGGAGACGGGTTTAGGTGTATAGTGGTCAGGACTCGCTTCCCATCCGGTACTGGAATGTTTGGTCTCAGTCCCTTCGCACTGGCTGTTTCTTTGGCCGGCACTGATCTTTCCTGGGATTTTTATGTAGCACGTTCCTTTGCATTCTTCAGGGTAGGCTGATTTCACAGAGGGGTCTTTTATGTACCCCATTTTAAGGACACTTTTCCTGTCATCTCGCATCATCCTGCTTATTTCCTTCAAAGGAAGTATCTTGCTTATTTATGTACTTGTCTATGGTCTATTCCTTGGAGCAGACAGTTTGTAATGTAAGTCCTTGGTCCTTTATTATCTACCTGGCCTTGAACGAGTCATTTATCTCTATGTACTTTCATTTATTCATCTTTAAAGTTGGGATAATGATAATAATAATAATAATAATAACACCTACTTTCTAGAATTATTGGATTAAATGAGTTAACATAAGTACCTACAACAATTCTTGGTGCATAGCACTCTTTATAAATGATAGTTACTACTATTATTGTTTTATAAAGTCAAACTTTGTCAGTTTTCCTCAATATTGCATCTCTTCCTAGTGCAGTACTTGGCACATAGTAAGTATGAATGAATTGTTGCTAAGTGGAGGAACTTCTCCATATCTACCAGCAGACGGCGCACGTATGCAAAGAAAAATTAAGCCCGGCTCGGCGGCAGCACCGATCCGCCGAATGATGTCGCTGCAGCTTCTTGGGGTGTGGAATGCACTGTAAGTCAGGGGCAGGCACTGCCCAGGTAGGACCCTGGACAAGTATTCTACAGGAGGGTCAAAAAGTTATAATCCTATTTAAAAGCTGAGGTGAAGCTACTAAGAGTAAGTTACATTTTTCAAGGTGTCATTTCTAAAACTGCATTTGGTGTCTGTTGTACAACAGTGTGGAGGAGTAAGCCACCCATGCATCTTGTACCATGGCAACCTCAGTTAATGAAATGGGAGGATGCAGGAATCAGAGAAGCACGCATCTGCACAAGAGAGGTCATAGTGCCCTGGGTAATGTCTCTTGCTCTGCATTTTGTATTTCTGTCAGGTGGGGCAGGGCCTAAGGAGGTTTCATAAATCTCTTCTGCATCAGGTCTGGGAAACTAAAAGTGAACAAGCCCAGCCCCTGTTCTAGGAGAAGGGATGCCTATGGCCTGGTGCAGACAGGGCAAGAAAACCAGTCAATGCAGATAAAGGTCTGGGTGGTGGAGCAACAGGAGAGGGGGTGAGACCAGGAAAGCCAGGGCTGTCTTGCGTGCTGTGTTGGGAAGAGGGAGCCGTGCAGCGAAGGCACAGGCCCCAAACTGATGGACTCAGTTAGTGAGAACTGAGAAGCACAGTGTGGCTGGAGACCAGGTTCAAGGAAGAGAGTGTGTTAGTTACCTAGTTTGCTGGTGCTGGGAGACTGGCAAGTCTCAGCTGGCTGCCTAGCACTTTGTATTTCCCCTTCTAGGTCTTGTCAAATGTCTTTGAGTCCAGGCCCATCAGCCTGGACAATTCAAGTTTATTCTTGTCTGTCTGGAGTTATTAGTCTATTTATTGATTGATTTGTAGTACTTGGGTTGAACACAGGGCCTGTGCCCTGGGCTCTATGCCTAGCCATTTTTATTTTTTGAGACAGGGTCTTGCTATATATTTCAGTCTGGCCTTGAACCCACTGTGTAGCTCAGGCTGACTTCAAACTCATAGCAGTCCTCCTGCCTCAGCCTCCCAGAGTTCTGGGATTATAGGCATGCACCACCACACCAGACTCCCATGCAATTATTCTTAATGGCCCCCTTTCATGCCAAAATTTGCCAGTTTGGGTGGTCATCTTAGAAACCTTCCTGGTCCCTGTGTTTTTGGTCACAGGTACCCTGAGTGGAAATTATCTTGACTGAGGATGAGTCAGATTTGGTTCATCCATGTGAGCCCTGTTTTGAGTAAGTGCTTGGCAGACAGCAGGGACCTTGGATGAATGAGTGGAATCCTAAAGACCTGAGAGCTTGGAACCCTTTCTCCTCTCAGGGAGGGGCAACTTGAGCCCCAGCTGGGCTGCAGCCTCGAGGGGCTATAGTGGGACTCCTGAAACCCAGTGGGAACTGCGGATGGTGGGAATCCTCTCCATCTCGCCGCTGTTCACTTTCTGTTTTCCTTTCCAGGTGGCAGCAGCTCTGGTTGGGCTGCTGCATGCAGTGACTCCAGGGAGGAGATGCTAGATTAGGAGGGGGTGGCCCCACCAGGTCCGCAGACCCAGGGAAGTGTGGTGACAACCCTGGGCAGTATCTGCTCCTGACAGTCTCTATGGCCTGGATGGGCTCCTGTGCCCTCTGAGCCTCAGTTTCTACACTCACCCAAGGAAAGGTGAGTCTGCATAGGGCAGGCCACTCCTGAACAGTGGTCCAGAGGCACTGGTGAGGGCAGAGGGTGGAGGAGGGGACTCCAAAGGCAGCCAAGTGCATCACCACGAGAATATTAACTGCCCCCGTCATTCTCCCAGCCTGGGAAAGGCTGGCCCATAAATTAGGGCCGAGAGCCTGTCAGGCAGAAACCTAATGAAGAAGGAGATGGACTTCAGCAAGAGCAGGCTTTGCCTCCAGACTTTGAGGTCACAAGTGCAGCTCAGCCTGGACAGAAAGAACCTACGGTCAGAGAGAGGCAGTGTGTCCAAGGTCACCAGAAAGGCAGGAGCCAGCTTGGCTGTGTTTCCCAGCACCCAGCACCCAGTAGGGTCTCACCTAGTATTTCTAAGGACTATGGGACAGGGCAAGTCGGGTGCTGGGTTCAGACCCCCATCTAATTCCAGACTCCAGCGAGGCCCCCTGAGAGCCACCTCAGGTGTGAGACCAGGTGTGCGTAAGCAAGCAGTGGTGGGAGCAAAAGGCTTTCTCCAGATGTTTTGCAAGGGCAATTTTCATGCTGCCAACGGTCACAGAACCTGGGCCATCTGCCTCACTCCTCCAAGTGCACAGCTGTTTTCCCATCTACCACAATGACAGTCATGCCACCCTCTTCCTGTTTCCCTCTCACATTATCTACTGTACTCCATCTTTAAGGGGCACAGATAGTTTTTCTCCTCTGCCACTTGGTCCCTGACGTTCACAGGCCTCTGCTACACTCGATTCCAGCAGCCTCCAAGACAGTGAGTGGGTGGTAGCAGAGAATTAGGCAGGTAATGCTGGAAAGGTCTCTTCTGGCTCCCACAGTGTTTCCTGCCCTCCTATACTGTCCTTCTGGCCTCCCACGGGCATGGTACATCTCTCTCTTGGGCCCAGAAGATCGAGTGGGCAGAAGAAAACAATTAGGTTCAATTAGTAAGAGGCAAAGTCGGTTTCCTCGCTCCACCTCATACGTCTCTACTTCCCGGCACCTCCTCCAAACGCAGCGGACAATGCAGATCTTGCTTACGCATATATGCGCATACACACACACACACACACACACACACACACTCAGCTACTTATTCTCAGTCATTGCTGATCTTCTCCAGTCTTCGAACTGACAAGATCTTCCTGCCTCTGGGCCTTTGTACAAGTTGGTACTTCTGATCTTTCTGATATGCAAACTCCTATTCATTCTTCAAAATTCACCTCCAATTTGACTGTCTTTGAGAAGATTCCTTAGGCTGTCAGGGCCCTTACTGTGAGTTGTTTCTTAGAATTTTTCTTTAGACCTTAATTAAAGGTGATTCCTTCCTGGATCATTGACTTCCCTAGGCATGGAGAGTTGCAATCTGTATAGGCTGAGTGAATGATTAGATTTGCAGAGGAGGCAAAGCTGGGGACTGTAGGACCCTAGTAATAGTCTCATAAAGCCAAAGGTCACTAACAGATTGCAAAGAGGGTGGCAGATTAGAGATGACTTTTAATGGGGATCAGTGAAGGGCATTAAGTTTAGATACCAACTGGCATACAGCAGATACTCAGCTGATTTTTGGTAACTAATGATGCTTAGCAGTTCAAACAAACTAAGCTCTTACTACTTAGTAGACTATTGTAATGACTCTCATATAAAAGCCTCAAAGATTTCTTTGCTGACAACAAACCCACAGCTAATAATATGGATTTCGTTTTTGTTTTAGGCCAGGATTTATTTGCAGTCTGAGGCTACATTACCAGAGGGTGCATTTTTTGCCATGGAGGAATTTATCTGTTGGAAACAGTTCTCTAAACTGTAAGAAACCATCACTATTTTGTCCTAGGGTGGTGGTGGTGAAACTTTTAGAGAATGAATGCCCCAACTGCAACCGCAAACCCACTTATTTATGGCAAGGAGACAACACTGCCCCACATACACTGTTATCCAATGCTCGGCTGCTGGGGCGATCAAGGGGCTTGGCTTGAATGCTGACAGAGAGGACTCTGCAGCCTTCTGTGCTACATATGCCACAGGCCTGTCACCACTGTCCTAGGGGATTGTTGGGGCACCTTTGAAGGTCACCAACAGATAGGAATGCCTCTAGGGTATTTAATCCCTTCTCAGAGTGACTGGAAGGATGGGGACTGTTGGGAAAAGACAAGGAGACTCATGCACTGTCTCTGACTGCAGGGCTGGTCTGGGGTGAAGCACGCTCCTGGCTCCCAGAAGACTGCTTGGTGGTGAAAAGGTGCTCCCTGAGACAACTCTGAGGGCGTCCCCCATCACTGAGTTTCCCTGAAATGTCCAGGAGGCATGTGTTCTAGAATCATGCGATCCTGAGATGTTAACAAGCCAGCATCTGGATTTCTACCTCATGGTTCTAGAGCTCTGGGACCCTAAATGCAAACTAACTAGGTCTGGGGACCTGAGGCAGGAGACAAGGCCCACCCTGACCCTTCTGTTCTGCAGCCACCTGTCCCCTTGCTCCACACATCTCCAGGGGCCATTTTACCCCCAGCTCCAGGCTGTTGCCGCCCTCAGGCTCTCACATGCCCAATGTGCAGGCCTTACCTGAAAAGCCAGGAAACCCACCCAGGGGATGGCACCAGAACAGTGCAAGACCCATCTTTTCTGTCTGCATTACCTGCCTCTCATTCTCTACAGCTGCATTTCTCCCTCGCAGCTGCACCCCAGGCCTGCAGTTGTTAGTCTAAACACATTCCCTGCCACCTTCCAATCGCACCCCAAGGGAAGGGCACTGGGAGAGAAACAGGATGCAGCCAAGCTTTGGATCCCATCCTGGCAGTGACTAACCTCACCTAAGAGCTAAAGAGCAGACTTGAACGGACGGCAGTATCATCCGAATGGGAATTCCCCACACGTCTTCAATCCTGCTAAGGACAATCAGACCTCACTTTCTCCATATGCTCAGAGCACATATCAAGGCTTACTACACCACCTCTCAGAGACCCAAAATGTCCTTCCTATGTCATCTCCCACCCCCATCAATGTCCCAAGGTGAGCACGAATGACACAGTACCACTTACAAGAGGAGTGTATCCGAGATTATTGCAGATTTTATAGAAAACTGCCCAAGGAAGGTCCAGATTTCTTGGGGAAGGGCTGGGAAGGCAGGCCTCAAGCCGATACAGTCGAGGAGGGAGACATCCTGTGTGCAGAGGCAGCACAGGCCAACCATTCTGCCTGACCTAGGAGTGGGAGTCAGGGAGGGCAGCCCCGTCCCCAACTCACCAATTGTGCTTTGGGATCATGCAGAAGGCAGGGCCCTGAGGCTCTGACCCTGAACAGGAGGGTTTATGCCTGAGACAGGTGAGACCCCCATCCTCTTCCAGAGACATACAGGCTGGGGTGAGGGTGTGGTGGCAATGAGTCCCCAAGTCAATGGGAGGGAGAGAGCAGAGGGAGAAATGGACCCTCCCCCATAACTCTGATGGACCTGCGATCCCGGCTCTGTGGCCGCTCCATTCCCTTGCACACTCAGCACTCTCCTTCCCCGTGAGGATCTGCCAACGCACACTGAGGTGCTGGATTCTGCGCTTGTCCGTGGGACTGGAGAGCTCATCCCGGGAGGGAAGGGGGTGGCACAGCCCAGTGATGGGTTCCTCACTGGAACCCTGGCAGGGGAACAGCCCATGTGATGGGTATGGGGTGAATGAGTGCCAGAACTTAAGCAGGGGAACGAAATTCAGATGTTTGAGGTTGGGGGCAAGCAGTGAGTGTTGGGAGGTCAGAACATTGGTGGGGAAGGCTGAGGATGGAATCCACACTAAGGCTACAGAAGGGTGTGCTCCTCCCTGGACAGGGAAAGGCAGACTGGGATTGAAGCCCCAAGCCTGGGCCACAGAAGAGAGGGGGCCGAGCCAGTGTTAGGATACAAAATACACCGTCGGTGTGGGGCAGGATTCCAACTCTCGGGGGACCCAGGATGTAGGTCTCCATGCAGGATGGAGGGCTCAGAGATCCAGGAGGGACAAAGAGCTCGGAAGTCTACTAAAACCTTCTGCCGTGGTGCCCTGCTTCTGAGAAGAGAATGGTATGTGAAGCCTCTGAGCCCTGCGAAGAGGGACTGTGGGCTTCCAGCTGGGGATAGCAGTCAGCGCAGTGCAGAGGTCAGGCTCAAAGCCAGAGTGGTGGAGGCTGTCTCAAGAGTTTTCGGGTTGAAAGGCAGGGTCTCTGGGCGACTCCATTAAGGGTGAGAGGGCTTTCAGAGCAGGTGGGCAGGTGCAGTTTCTGGAATCAGATGGAATGATTCCGAGGGAGGGGATACAGCTTGGAGCATAAGTGGAATACCATGGTCCAAAGGTCTCAGCTGGTCTGGGGTTGGTCCCGGAGTGCCACGCTCCGGAGTGTTTCATTCCATGGCTTCAGACCAGGACCCCCGTGAGGTCATCCGCTGATAACCAGCAAGCAAGGCTCAAAGGCCCGAGCCTGGGGACGTGGCGCGGGAGCCGGCGGGGGCGGCCGGGGCGGGCGCGCGGCGCGGGTCCGCGTCCTGCTCGTAGCGGTAGTGGTAGCCCTCCATCTGGTCCCGGCAGGCCTCGCGCAAGTTGCGCATCCAGCGCTGGATGCCGCGGCGGTTTAGGTAGAGCACCATTAGAAAGATGAGGCCGATGAGCGCCAGCACCAGCCCGAAGAAGACGTAGGAGGCTTCCAGTTCCGGACCGGCGCCGTCAGTTTCTTCTCCGCGTCCGTCGAGGTCGACATCGGCGCAGCGGAGCCGCGCCTCGTCCAGGCCCAGCAGGGGCCGATCAAGCAGCGCCCGCGGTGCCGCGCAGCGCAGGCGGCGCGCATCGGGTACGCGTTCTGTGGCGTTGCGCAGCCAGGCCAGCAGGGGGCGCACGGCACAATCGCAGCGCAGGGGATTTTCGGCGAGCAGCAGGCGCGGCCCGGGCAGGCCTCCATCGCGCTCGAGCGCGCTCAGCTCGTCGGGGCCCAAGTCGGTCAGTGCGTTCAAGTGCGCGTCCAGCTGCTCGAGGCGCGGCAAGCGCAGCGCGGCAGGCGGCAGGCGGCTCAACGCGTTGCCCGCCAGGCCCAGGAGGCGCAGCTCGGCCAGTGGGGCGAGCGCGGCGTCCAGCTCGTCCAGCAGCGCGGGGCCGCCCCGCGCCAGCGCGTGGTTGAGCTGCAGCGAGCGCAGCGCAGGTAGCCCGCGGAAGGCGCCACCACCCAGAGCGCGCAGCGGGTTGTGGCTCAGGTCGAGCGCCGCCAGGCTGGGCAGCCCATCGAAGGCGCCGTCCTCCACCACCTCGATGTTGTTGTGCGTGAGGCGCAGCGCGCTGAGGAACGGCAGGCGCACACCAGGAGTCGCCGCCTCCTCCCCGTCCGCGTCCCCGTCCCCGTCGGCGAAGGCGGCCGCGCGCAGCACTGTCAGGTTGGCGCCCACGATGGTGAGGTTGCGCGCGTCGGACGGCACGTCCCGTGGCGGCTGCCGGAGCTCGGCGCCCGACGCGCAGCGCAACAGCAGCTTGGGGCTGCCGAAGCAGTAGCACTGGAAAGGACAGGGCGCGGCGGGCCGGCTCAGCGCTGCCGCCGCGAGCAGCAGCCCCGGCAGCAGCGGCCCCCGAAGCCCCAGCTGTCCCGCGCGCGGTGCCATCGCGGCCGCCCCCGCATCCAGCGCCCGGGCCGCCGCGCTCACCAGTGAGTTGGGAGCGCCTGGTGGGGGACACGGGTGGGGCAAGTCCTTGACCCGGTGCGGCCGGCAGTCTCGGTCTGTTTGTCGCCTGGCTCTAAAAGTCCGAAGAGCCTCTACTTTCCTGGATTGGGGCGAGAGGGGTCAGGCGGGGAGCAGAGCCCCCCGCCCCGGTGCCCTCCTAGCCCTGCGCGCCGGCCTCCGACTTCCGCGGCTGTTCCAGGCTCCAAGCCCAGTGGGCAGGGTTTGCCTCCCCCTCCCCGCCTCCTGGCCGCCTCCTCCGCCCCCAGCGGAGTCTCCGCGCCCTCCTCGCCCAGGGAGGCGGGGTGGGAGGCTCCCGAGAATCAGGATTTGGGTTTCGTCGCTGAGCTCTTGCTTCTGCACGCCAGTCTCCCGGCTGCCGAGAAGTTTGGCTTTCCGAGGCTGACTTGCTTTGTCCCCTCCTTCCCATCCCCCACGTTTAGGCTGGTTTCCTTCTCCCTCAGTGGCACGTGTGGGGCGGGGCTGGCAGGGGCGAGCTGGCCGAGCTGGTAGGTGGGTCTTTACCCAGAGAGTATTTTTCTTTTTGGGGGTAGAGGGCGACTTTAGAGCTACAAGAGGAGGCAAGGATTAGGGGTGGGCTGAGAAAGTTACTCATTTTTCAGGGTCATCCCCGTTTCTGTGCTTAGAGAAAGGGAATATGCAAGGGGAAGGAGACTGGAAAATCCCCAGCCTCTGGCCACCTCCTCTTCGACCCCAATTTCATTGGGCACAGCCAAGTCACTACTCCTGCAGGTCCTGTGCGACTAGCATTTTCTGGACCCTGTCCCGTGCCCTGGAGAAGTCAGCTGCACCTCTGCCCCACCCAGACCCACCAACTCTGGCTGTGTCGCTACTACCCGGGGTCTGGGCATCCAGTTCCCTCCAGCAGGCAGGACTCTGCCCAAGCACTCTCCTAGGCCCCGGGATTGTTGGGCAGAGTGATTCAGCTCTTCGCTTTCCCACTGCACTCCAGCACCTGGCACCCCTTGTCGCTGACCCTGCGCCTTCCCCTTCAGGCTTCTCCTATGTTAGTGGTGATTGGGGATTCTAGAGGCTGGGAGAACAGGAACTATTTTGGCAGCATGGAATGGGCTTTCTGAGGGGACCAGGGCTGAGATGGGGGCTGAGCTGTTTATAGGTTTGTTTTGTTCTGGATTTTCACTTATTTATTTATTTATTTATTTTTTGCAGAACTGCGAAGTGCCAGACCTGATTTAAAGAGACAGGCTCCCGAGAAGGGAGCATTTCTGGCCTTGGCATGAATTATTCAGGTTGGAGAAGCTGACATTTGATCCGCAGGCCATTCTAGTATCAGCAGAGCAAGTTAGGATAGAGGCTCCCCTCCCCTCCCCCAGGAATCAATCGTCTTTCTCCTGAATTGGGGAGGGTTGCCAGTTGTCAGGTTGACTTCCCTGAGGTTATATTTAACAGATCGACCAACAGGATCGAAACCACTTAAAGAGAAGAGGCAGACCCTGCCATGGCCTGGGTGTCAGGCAGGGACCAACACGAAGGACCAGGGCTGGACCAGGGGATTCTCCAACCTCCTTTTCCCTACAGTCCTTTCTCCTCTGCCTGCATCATAGCACTCCCAGATTACTGGCAGATGACAACAGTGAACTGCACATACAAAGTTGGATATCTCTGTACGGATGCGCACATGAGGTTGTATGTACATGTGTGCGTATACATGTCAAGGGAAATGTTGTATGTTTTCACATGCACAGTCCTAGATGTGTCCAAATATGAACACACAGACTTGTGCTTACATGGAAGTGTGTAGACATGCATGAGAAGGCTTCCACAGGCAGGATAAGATGTGCCTCATGCAAATATGTGCAGGTTCATTTATAAATGTGTACTCAGGAATGTATTTTTTTGAAAAAATTTTTATGGTAGTGCTTTTTCACTTTATTTCTTTATCGGCACATACTTGTTCACATTCATCATAGAGAATTTGTGCCTGTACATAGTATGTCTTAATTCTTTTTTCTCCATTCTTCTGCCCTCCTTCAACCCTTCTCCTCCTCCCCATTTACACAAGCTTTATTTCTATTCTCTTTTTTCTCCTTTCTCTTCCTTTCCTCCCCCCATCCTTTTCCCCTTCCTGTTTGAACATGTTCTTCCTACTTTCTAATATCCTGTGTTATGCTCCTTATTTACTCTTTGGGTTTCTCACACTTTCTTGTGATAATGCAATATTTAAACTTGTAGGAACAGAGATTTGAGTGGATCCTGGGAATCCTGGGATCTACGGGAATCTAAGTTCCCGTAGATTCATGAGCACATACATGCTTGAGTAAGCATTGTTGGTCCTTATAGGTTCCCAGAAGCATTCTCAGAGGGGCAGGCTTACAAAGCCGTGTGTGATGTAAGCATATGAATCCAGAGGTTGGCTGGCACTGGGAGCCTGCTTCTTCCGCCCTGCACTGTGCCCTTGGTTTGTGGAGGTCGCAGGCTGGTGGTCCTTCCCCACATGGGCACACGTACTCAAGTAGCTGCCCTTGAGGCTGAGTACTCATCTGGTGTACTCCCCTCAACCTTGGCCCACTTCAGCCCCAGCTCTGACTTCTCCCTGTGGTGTTGGTCATGGGGCCCTGGGTCTTCTGCATTGCAGTGTTTCAGGAACCAGCATGAAAGAAGTGTGCAGCAAAGGCTTATGGGCTTGTAGTGAATGAAGGGACAGCTGCTACCTCCAGTCCTGTGGAGATGCAGACCACTTTCCAAAGCCAGAGTCATTCTCCCCCTCTCCCGCCCTGCCCAGTCTCATAGTGATTGACTTCTAATTAACTGGCTGATGGCACCTCAGGGAAAGGAACCTTAAGGCAGCAGGCAACCTTGGTGGAGGGATGCTAAACACCTCAGCTGGGAAAAGGGAACCCCAGAGAACAGCACAGGTTAACTGTGTTGTACAGATGGGGAAACTGCTCTGTTCTCTGGAAGAACAGCTCTGGTCATCTTGGAGTTAGCAGGGCAGCAGTGTTCAATAAGTGAACATCCAGTTGAGTCCAAGGTTGTATTTCTTCTCCAATGCATCTGTGGGAAGTATCTTTTCTTGGGTTGTTTCCCTCCCTTCTGCAGTCTTTTAACGGGCTTTCTGGGCACAGCATGAGTTCGCCACCTCCAGGAAACTCTCATGGCTTCCCTGTCCATCTTTGGAGCTTCAGTTAGTGATCAGAGTACTAGGGCTCCTCTGACAGCCCTCCTTTGGTTGTCTGTAGCCAGGGCTGGAGATTGGTCTGATTTCCTGTGTGTCAGGAACACAGAGCAAGGCTGAGCATAGAAAAAGCACCAGGGAACGTTAACTGAATGAAATAGTGATTTTGAAATCTCTGACTTGATCCTGCCATTCCTGTGAGGTCAGCTTGGTGAGGATTCCCACCTCCCCCCACACTTTACACCAGCAGATGGTTGCCCAGAAAGGTTAAATACTTCCCCCAAGGTTACACAGCTGTGGGGTACCTGGGCCTGACAGGAGCTCAGGTTTCCTGCTCATCTTCTTCGGCACAGCAGCTCTCCCTGTGGGCAAAGAACTCAGGTGGTCTGGTTTTCCTTAAGACTGAGGGCAAGTGAGGCATCCCCATCCCATTGGAGCAGAATGACCACCTGCTCATGCCCAGATGAGAACCCCCCTTGGCAGCCACACTAGACCTTAATTTTTCCTCTCCCCTTCCCTTTTATTTCCCCTTGCAGTATTGAAGATGGCACCCAGGGCTACATGCATACTATGTAAGCCATCTACTACTGAGCTGCATTCCCAGCCCTGGACCTCAGTTCTTGAATTTATTATTTCACTAGTTCTCATAACTCAAGTTTCTGAGCATTCCAGGTGGTTGTCTTCTCCGGAGCTTCAAGCTCCTTCCTTTGGATTTCCTTTCTCTTTGCAAAGACCATATTTTCTGTAAACTCCACTGAGGCTTGGTAGGAATCCTAGAGAGACTTGATTTCCTTGTTAGGATACCCAGCAGATAGCTCCTTCCCCATTAGGCTCCAGCTCTAAAATGGCATCAGAAATGCCACTAGATTTCACTAAGTTATGAAAGTCCTTGGGCAATCTCTGCCTTTCCAGACCTCAGACCTTTTCAGACCTTTCTGAAAAAACTGTGTGTGTTTACACAGAGGGTCTTTTAGTCTTGTGCCCCTTGGCTTTTTAGGTCAGGGAGGGGAAGGTAGTACTGATTTGCCCAAGTTGGTCTCCCCACCTTCTCCATGTATAATCTTGAACTTGGCTCAGCCCCAGTTAAGGCCATAGTTTGTTTATAGGGGTGATATTATGAAGTAGGGGTCCATCCAGGCTTGCCGTTTTAGTGTCCTGTCATGCAGATTCCCTTTTTCCTGGGGGCCCTCGTGCTGCCCTCCCTTTCCTTGGTCCTCCGTTCCTGTGAGGCAAATGGAGAGCAGCTGCGAAGGCCTGATATGATGAAGATCAGTCATTAGGCAGCAGGATGGCCTGGGTTCTCTACTTTCGTAGCTCCTGTGCTGGCCTGGTTGTGGGGGTGGGGGATGTTGAGGAGGACTTCACTGTGGGCCTGGCTGTTCCCATTTTTCATCACTTACTCCCTCCTCCCCCTCTGCCTGAGACGCTGGAAAATCCATAGGCCCAAGATTCATTTTCTCTGTTGAGTCAGCAGAGGCCACACTCTGCTTTGTGGGGCAGGTGAATTGTTTTTAAATAACTCTGATATTTAATATCCTCCTCGTCCACTCTGGCCTGATATGAATGAATGAGATGAGTCTTCTGAAAGTCTCCCCCACTTCTCAGACCACCCAATAAAAGATGATGCTCTTACTGCCTTTTTACTGTGCTTTATAGTTTACACATGATGTCCCATTCTGGGCTTGTTATCTCCTGTTTAGAATCAGAAACAAATTTACCAAAGAGGAGTGCGCTCATCCAGTGTTCTGTGCTAGTCTCCTGCTGGCCAGATGTGTGGCTGTGAGCAGGTCCCTCAGTCACCAGGTTTTTATCCTGCTCTTGGAGAAGCTGAAGGATAGAGTAACTGAAGCTCAAGGCCAGGTAGGGTCTGAACCCAGGACTGTAATACAGATTTCATGGGTGAGGGACAAGAGTAGGTAGAGGAAAATAGGGAGGAACATTGTTGGATCCCTTCCAATCCTTTCTTTGGCATTTAGAGATAAGGACAGACCACGGGCAATCCCTGTTTGAATCTCAGTTTCCTTAAAATGTAGGGCCTCCACAGCATCTCAAGATGCAGTTCAAGGTGATGGGAGCAAACTCTCCTTCCGCAGCTGCACTGGCGTCCAAGCTTCTGATAATGAAAATTAGTGGGCTCCTTTCTTCTGGCTTTGCCATTGTTCTGTATCATTCAGAAAACGGATTGACATCCTGTCAGCTACAGGAGAACACTGGCTGTTTTAGAGCTATGCTTGCAGGGCTGGGCAAATGGCTCAGTGATAGAGAGCTTGCCTCGATGGCATAAAGACCTGGGTTCCATCTCCAGCAGCATCAACATGTGCACACCCAATGATGAAACAGAGCCTCTAATCTAGGATTTTTGCTTCCCAACTTGGTGTTATAGTAGCAGCTGCTACTGCTGTGATTCAGGCAGAGTTGGGGTTTGAGGGTTGGACATGGGAAAGACAGGTATATGACACTTTTAGCCTTCTCGTAGGACCTCATGTTCTTCCACAGCTGAATCCAGGCTTCCACTCTTAGAATCACAGAATGTTAGAATCACATTGAATTCTAAGAACCAAAAACAGCAAGCCATAGAACCATAGTCACTTTGAATCAAAACAGGGACTTAATAGCGTTGCTAATGCTGTTTGAATGGTGGCGAGTGAACCATATACAGCCCATGGTAGGTTGTTTTCTCAGCATTTCCAAAGGAATTCTGTCTTGGCATCCTTACTTTTATGCTGTGCCTATATGCACTTACTTTGATTTTGCCCTGGGATTTCCTTTGGCTAATGAGACACCAGCAAGTGTGATGTGAGCAGAGGACTAACAAGTACTTACACACTGGGGCTCCCCTCTTTTTGCCTCCCTGAAATTGACATATGTAGAAACATAAGCATCTTAGAGAATAAGAACTATCTCAGCTGAAGGCTCCTAGGGCAGCCAGCTCTCAGATGTCTGCCACCTGGCTTCAACTGCCTGTGGGATCCCAGGTGAAACCAGAGGCACTAGCCACCAGATTCAAGGCCAGATTGCTGACTCACAGAATTGCGAGCAAATGAAATGTTCATTATTTTTAGCTGCTAAGTCTTGGGGTGATTTGTTGCACAATAGAAGCTCATTGATGCGTAGCCTTAGCATTGGAATTTTAGAAACTTAGTCACGGATTCCATATGTTCAAACTAAAACCACTGATACAGAATTTGAGGAATGGAATGTGCCCATATCTCATGCTCTTTAAGTGTTACCCAGAGCTATCTTCTCCTTTCATTCACAGACAACTCAATTGGCTCACTCACACCCTTTCAATACCTGCCTCCCCACAGGAATCCATTCTGCAATCCATTCTGTCAAATAGTGTTGTTTCACTCCTTTATCCTTTCTTCAGGATGACTTCCCATGATAATATTCTTGCTCTGGTCCGAAGACCTACAGGCAGGTGTGATGGAAATTTATCATGGTATTTAGCCCAGTTCTTATAACAGATGCTGGTGCCACTGAACCAAACTACCACCTGCACCACAAACTTCTCACCATGTCCTGCCATGTCTAGTCCACTGTGCTTGTGTGGCCTCTGATCTGTCCATGGTGCTGAAGTTTTCATCCTGTTTGCCCCGGTGTGCATTGCAGAGAAGGAATCCTTGTCTGTGTTGGAATGGTGACTTCCCACAGTCGGGATCCTACCTAACTCTGGTGTTCTGTGTTCACCCCTTTAGATCATTGGTTTGGACAATTCAATGCAAAATAATATGCAGTGATGGTGATGTGCAACAACTAGGATTAAGTTCAACTGTATGTATCAGAATGCCCCAAATGACAGTAAATCAAATAATAATAGAACTACAACTTCATTTTTTTCTTTCAGAAGAAAATTCAATAACAGTACTTTAGTGTTTGAATAGTCTGTCCACAGCCACGATAAACCCACACTCTGGCTCTCTACACTATCTTCCCCTGGGGTATAGTCTTTATTGTGGTCCAAATGGCACATGGAAGAAAAGATAAAGACCCTCTTTCCATTTATCGGCATTTCCCATAATTTCTTTCAACATTTTCAGTTATATGGCATACTTAACTACTTTCAAAGAATCTGGGAAGTATGAGGTGATGTGCCCAGCAGAATGTCACGGTCCTTATTATTGAGGAGTAAAGAGGAATGGCTATTGGAACATAGTACAAGTCTCTGATATTAATAGTGGAATAGTGCTGTTGATGACAGTGATTGTGGTATGATAGTTGTACTTTTGATAGTTGACCATGCTGATGGGGATGGTGGGTGGTAATGGTTATAGTAGTAATAATAGTGGTGATGGTGGTGAAGAAGGAGATCATGATGAGTATGGTGACAATAAGTTTGGTAACCAATATAAGCTCAGTTCCAGAAGCATACATGTATGAGTCTGGACTATGAGAATACGAAGTGATGGACCCAGTGGCCCTAAAGTGTCTGAAGACTTGGGATCTCTTTCTATTCATTCAGGCATAATTTCTGGCCCTTCTGAAGCTTTTCAATTCATCAACTACAACTTTCCTGTCTTTTTTGAATACAAGAAAACCCCAGCAGAGCATGAATCAAATTCTCCCATTTGGTGGAAATTAACTCTGGAACGGAAACTTTAGGCCTTTAGGAGGTGAAACAAGAAGGACAATATTGTACTTTCATTTATTAGACAATAAACCCCAATAGAATCTGTTGTTATATTTAAAGAAAGCTTTGCTGTGAAGTGCACAAAGAAACACATGGGCACATATCTTCAGAAAGAGACCAATCATTACAAAGATAAGCAGAGAGAATTATAGACATGTGCACTGAAAAAGACCACAGTCACAGACCCACAGATGGAGATACAATTGTCTCACAAGGATACTGATACAACCTCTCTCCCCAAAGAGAGACTGGACAGCCAACCAGTTTATTTTAAAGGACAACCTTCATGTGACCACTGGCTTCTCACCTAGTGGAGCCAGAAATGACAGCAATGGGTGGGCACAGCTCAGGGATCAGCAGCCAGTTGGAGGAGGAGGCAGTATGACCTTCAGTGGCCTTATCACCTGGAGTGACATCACAACAGTGTACAACAGCCTGCACTAGGCTCTGTGACTGAAGGTGACCTAAGTGTGGCGGTTAGGTAGGAAGAGGTGTGCTCTCCAGGAAGTCTCCCTCAAGGGGATAAAGGACACACCTGGACTCCATTAGCAGAGGGGTAATCAGGCAACAGCTCTGGCTCCAGGTGAGAAGGCATGATGAGAACATGTGGTGGCCTCCCACTCGCTGGAGCTGGTGCCTGGAGGACAACTTGGCACTGAGTAGTTCTAGCACCACTCTCTTAGCACCTGCTGGAAATGCAGAGCCAACCATGATGCAGGCCTTGGAACTCAAGATTATTGGCAAACCCCTTCATTTTTTTTTTTTTTTGTACTGGGGATCAAACTCATGATCTCGAACTTGCCAGGTAGGGCCTTATTCCACTGAGATAAATCCCTGGCAACTCCCTTCATTTTGCCTCCTGAACCTTTGACACAGATCTCCTGGACTTCATAGTAACACTCGTTAATGAAGACTTCCTGATATTTACTCTGGCCTCTGTAGTCTCTTTCTTGTGCTTCTGCTCAGAACTCCTGTGTGACATCATCTGGACCTTCCACCACTCCTGTTAGATCCATGCTTCTTTGTAAGTCACTCCCTGGTGCAGTTGCCATGGCCCTCCTTTCCAGCTGGAGCAGTCCTGTCTCTGTGATGGAGGTTTTGAGTTCCACCTTGGGATTCAGTCCATTTTACTGGTAATCTTTGACCCTGGATATCATGACTGTACTTTTCCCACCACCATTGTGCTGGAGCCCCCAGAAAGCCTGCTTTTTGCAGATGGACCATTTACTGCCAGCAGCATAGGTATAGAGAACTCCTTGTCACTCCAGAGCCTTTTCATCTTTCTCATCTCATTTTGGCTATTTGAGTGAGTCTGGATCTAGGCTTCTGGATTTCCCCAATGCTGGCCCCAAGTGATAAACTGTTCAGCCTGAGGTGGGTTTGGGATAGTTTCCCTCTCCTCCATGGGGTGCAGCGTCTTTGGGAATCTTCATGAACTCAACACACTCTGGAAGGCAGTGGGTGGGTAGGAAGACCTACAAGGCTGATCAGAACACCAACTTGCTGCTCGATTTAGGAACCTTAGTATGATGGATGGACATCAGACTAAGCAGTCAAGAAGAAATTTCCTGTTGTGCAACCCAAGGCTCTGTGCCTTGGTGGCCCCTGTGGTACAGCCAGAATAAGGAGCACTCACCTGGTCGTAGTATAGGGCCGGCTGTGGTAGGAGCTTTAGCTTTGCCTGGCCACTGTGTCCCCAGCCCTCTTTGGGAAAAGAGAAAAGAAGCCATTTGGAAGTTCATAAAAGGAAAGGCTAAAAAGAGCCCACAATCGGCACTAATTAGCCACTGAGAGACAGAGAAAAAGGAGGTCAGAAGACTGAATCTACTTTGGGAAAAAAGCACCTGGCAGGCGGAGCATGGCAGCTCCTTGCCCCCTGACTGCCAGGCACAAAGCTGGCCTTTCCATGCCTATCCGACCTGGACCTGTAGGCCCCCAGCTGGGGACAGGGCTTCAGCGTCTACTCATAGACTTAGCCCTGGCCTTCCCTTTGGAAGCAGCAGCTGCAGAGGGGAAGAGGGGTGGAAGAAGAAAGGGAAGGCAGGCAGACTAGAGCACTGAGTGGAAAACTTTCTCCATGGGTTGTATTGACTTCTTACATTGGCCCTGATATGTAGGTTTCTTGGCCCTAACTTTGAAATGCAGAGGTGGAAACTCAGGGAAATTAGTTGACCCCAAACCACATACCACTTAATAGGGGCTGTGTAGACTTTGGCTCAGGCTGCAGGCTGTTTGAGGCACTGTAAAATGAGTACTTGCAGGGTACAGCCTGAGTTGCATCTTCCCTGTGCCCCTGGTGCTCAGTCGATGGGGGTTGGGCAAGAGCTGCTGAGAGACAGGAGAGACTGGTCCTGGAATGGACACAAAAAGAGAAACTGATGGAAGAATAGTAGAGGTGCTATGGAGGAATGGAGAGGGAGATCATTCTCAGCCCATGGGACTCCATACTGGGGACCCCTGGAGGAGCTTTCTTGGGGTCCAAGACAATGTCTGACCACACATCATTGTGCCTGGCTATGGGGGAAATGGAGAGGAAGAAGAATAGAAGTAGTGCATTTCTTCTCCCTTCCTTACCATGTCCACTTCCCCAGATGGTTAAACTCAAGCAGGAAACGAAATGAAGACCCTTTAGCCCTTGCTGGAGACAAGCCGCCTCTGCTGGAGCTGGGCAGATCACCAGCAGGCCAGCTGGTCAGCGCCAGGCCCAGGTTCAGGGTGTTGTGATGAGAGCACACTGAGCAGCGACCCTGCACACACAGGCTGAGCCTGATGTCCCTAACAAAGGGGCGAAAAGACAGGCAAATATGCTCCTCTTTGCCCTTCCTGTCAGTCCCTTGGTAGCAAGTGGGGAGTAGGAGAGACACCTTGTGAGTCAGGTAGGCTTCACATAGAGTTAACTTCATGCTCACAGCCACCACCCTGAATGGTGGTGCTTCTCAGTCCAGAGTTTAAAGACGTTGAAACTGAAGCTCAGAGTTTAAGGAACCCGGCTAAGGTCACAGATGAGCAGGAGAAGGGCTGTGTTTTCACCTGTGGGTGTTTGGCTTGCTCTCAATTATCATGACCTCCTGAGAGGAGCAACAAGACGCTCAGCTGTCCGCACCCTACCAGCAATTAGGGGCCCCTTGGTATTGTGTAAAATGTCAGTGAAGTATGTCTGATTAGACTCATCAGCGCCCAGCATGGGACACATGTGTTTTTAAGATAGATCACCATTATCCTTGGCTGAAGCATTGCATGGAACTTTCTAATTACAAATTATTCCTGCTGGATTTCATTATGCTTCCTCTTATACTGGCTTTTTGTGTACTCAATATTCTTACAAAACTTTGAAAGTCATGATTGCCCAAGTTTATTTTCTAGGTCTTAAAATATACAGCTAAGCTTTTATTAAGAAACAATGTCATATTTTTAAAAAGCAAATGCTTGATTCAATATTATAAGACAGCAGTTATTTGAGTTTCACCATTCCACATTTACAATGAGTCAGAGAGCAGGAAAGACATTTATCTTCATATAGAAAGACTTCATTCATTTAGAAAGCAAATTTCCTGTGATAGAGGGAGGTTCCGCTTAAGAGTTTTAAACTGTTTTTAGCCAATGGCCAAATATTGTAGGCAAATTGCCTGTGTTAACTTGATCATTTTTAAGTGAGACTCTATTACTCATTAAAAAATTTTCAAATTTAATTGTATTAACAAAGATACCAGAAAACAAATTTATATCATTTTAAAAGGAAGAAGAAAAGGTAGTGATCATCAGGGCCATAGGTTTAGTTAAAAGAATCAGGCTAATCTCTCCTCTGTCTTGCTTTGGGAGAACTTGAGTAATGGTTTAGGGTCTATTAGAATCTTGATAATCTTAATTTCATGGGGCACTTGGAATAGCTCCCAAGGCACAGGACTTCCAAGAAATAGGTGGGAACACACAGTGATCTCTTAGGGTAATCCCTAGCTATCTGGACAGCCAGTGGAGAACGCATTGTTGAATCAGCTGCACTTGGGGCAAAGATATTGTGCTGCTTGGGGCTCAGTCTTCCATGCTGTCCTGCTGAATGTAGTGTATTTTTTAAAGACTAGGATGAATTTAAATGAAATATGCCTATAAATCTGTGGGAGGGATGGTGACTGTGTCAGATAGCAGGACTGGGTTTCAGAATAATCTGGATTGGCTCTACCCATAGGTGATAACAATATGTTCAAGTTCATGGAGGCCACATTCCCATGAGGACTTAAAGATTGCAGTGAGGGAGAGGAGAAGGAACAGCTGAGCACATACTGTGTGTCACATCCTAGCATGAGCTATCTCAGTTGTGAAAACCCTACGAGGAGTCTTTCTCATAGAGAAAGAAACTAAACACCAGAGAAGCTAAGCATTTGCTCTGGGTCACATAGTAAGTAAGAGATGGAGCTTAGATCAAAACCCAAGTTCATCAGCTTCTCAGGAACATTCTTCACAGAAAGTTTAAGACAGAACAGAGTTTAATAGCAGTTTGTGTGAAAACAAAAACCCAAACGCACACTTCAATGAAGGTAGTTCTGAATTTGTATGTGGAGCCTTTCCTGAACATTTATTCTTGGACCATCCTTGAGTGAGGCTTGGGGTACAGCCCCCTGAGCCTCCTGAGCAAGTGAGCACCTCACCTACAGAAAACAAACTCACGCTACCACAGGCAAATGCAACAGTGCTAGGTGTACAAAATGCTGGGGGGAAGCCTAGAGGAATCTGGGCTCTCTGACTTGAGGCTGGCTGATTTGTCTGGGACCAAGGGAGAGCATGGAGTGCAAGTCCAGGCAGAGTGAACAAGCCTCATCTTTGCCCCTCAGTAGAAGGGGGCAAGACTGAGGGAGGGGGATTTTCCAGTCCCTACCCCCAGTCCCCAGTTGGGAAATGGGAAACGATCAGGAGTGAATGGGAGTCCTGACAGTACCCATGAGCCAAGCAGGGACATGCATCTGGGGATGCTGGGTAAGTCCAGAATGTTGGCTCCTAAACACACATTCACTTTTCAACCCCCTGCTGTGTCCTGCAGCTGTTCCTTCAGGTGGAAAGGGCAGCAGAGAGACTGGTGTTCAGGGGTGGGAACATGTGAGGAACAGATGTTCTGGGAGTCATTTGAAAGAGGATAATCTAAGCCTGTGCCCATGGAGAAGACAAGGAGAATAAAATGCACAAAGGTTTCTAAGGTGAGGATGAGGCTAGGTGTGTTGGAGATGAGAGATGGAGAGATGGGGTAGGGGCTTGTTGAGATAAAGCTGGCTTGGTCAGCAAAGGCCTTGCAGGGATTGTTGAAGATTTTGTCTTTTATCCCAGAGGCAAGGAGAAGCTGCTGATGGCTTTTAAGCAGGAGATGACACAATTTTATTTGCATTCACTGTATGATGAAAGGGGTAGAATGTGAAAAAAACAAGAGAAGACTTTGGAGGGGCTATGGGTGAAAGATGGTAGAGCACAGACAGGGTGGCAGCAGGGAAGTGGCAAGGTAAGTAGATGAGCTGAAGCACTCAGGACCTTGTGACAGACTGGTTACAGGGTGTTGGGCTCTGGATCTGGGGTTCTGGGGGCACAAAGCTTGGGGTCAGGAGCATTTAGATGATGATTGAAGCTACAGACTCACTGTTCGTGTTTATTTGGACCGCCCTCAGTTCATTGCCTACTTTGGGATGAAAGGGCATTCACTGAGAGGGAAGGCCAGGTGTGGCATAGGCAGAAGGGGTTATGTTTTATGTCTGGATATCCCCCCAAAGCCTAATGTGCTTATATGAGGAGCTTCTGAGGGGTGACTTACCTTGGAGGCACTATAGATAAATGTGCTGTTAGGAGGTAAGTCCTGGCAGAAGAGGTGGATCACTGAGACGTGATCTGATCTGAAAGGATGTGTGTCCCTCTCTTTCCCCCTTCTCGTTCTGCTTCCTGGCTACCATGCCAAGCAGCTTTCCTTTGTGGCACTTTCCTTTCCCTCATGCCACTTCTCTAAAACCAGCTAGAGACAAAAACCTCTTAAAAATGAAAACCAAACAGACTCACTGTTCATGTTTATTTGGACCCCCCTCAGTTCATTGACTACTTTGGGATGCAGTTGTTGATCTCTGTTCCACCCCAAGACTGGGATAGGCCCCTCTGACTTCCAGTCATTCTCCATTGCAGTATGTGTCTGCTGTCCCACCTCCTAGTGGGCTGGCTGAGGTTAAGGATCACATTTGCCTCTGCATCCCCAGAGCCCAGCATGGACCTTGGTACGCAGGAGGCCATGGGGACCCCTCAACAGTTGATGCATAAACTATCAGAGGGAGGGGCTGCCGTAGAGGGGAAGGAGCTTCCTGCCCAGAAGGCATGTGAGCTGGGGCTCCACAGCCTATGGCGGAGTAGGAGCTTCCTGTATCTAGAAAGTATCCCTGGGAGACCTGCTCAGCCCTTGAGTCTAGTTTTTCAGGACCTGAGTCACTTCCCTTAGAGAGAAGGAAGCATCATTTCCAACTATCCCTGAGTCCAGGATGGGGCTTGGATCCTCTGGCCTCCTTCAGAGAGAATTCTGAGGACTGCGCTGACCTCAGCAGAGTGTCCTCCTCCCCCCACGAGCCTCTCCACTGGGACTGCCACCCAAGCATAGATGCCTTGCTAGAGTTTGGCGGAAGCTGCTGAGGTAGCATTGGCTTGGGCTGCTGGGCTGGCTGCCGGCCCTGCCCAACCTCCTTGACCTCGGCCTAGGCCTGGGCCCTCCTCCTTCCCAGCTGCCTTCACCTACCCTCTGCTTCTCTCTCTGCAGCACTCTGTACCAAGGTCCATGCTGGGCTCTGGGTTGCAGAGACAAATGTGATCCTCTATCAGCCCACCATGGGGGTGGGGCAGCAGACACTGACCACATACTGCAATGGAGAATGACTGGGAGCCAGAGGAGCCTATTGCAGTGTTGGGGAGGAGCAGGGAACAGCAACTGCTTCCTAAAGTAGGCAATTAACTGAGCTACAGGAGCCAAGTGGCTGATCTGGGAGATTCTAGGAGCCCATAGGAAGGGACTGCATCTGGAAGGAGCAGGAAGTTGAGCAGAGTGGTGAAGAAGCTGCTAAGGAGAGGAGAGAAGAAGGGCCAGGAGGGATGAAAGAAACACAGAATGTCATCCCTGGGCTAGAAAGCGTTCAAGGCTATGTAGTTCCCTAGTTTTTCCCAGGGAAAGCACTGCAGAGCAGAGAGGGGGAGCACCTTACCAGAGGATACCCACGGCACCAAGGAACCTCCTTGTGCTTAGGAAAGTGAAGAAAGGAAAGGGGGGCAGAGAGCCCTGGAGGTCAGGGAGGCTATACAACTGTCTGCTTGTATAAGAGTAGGGAGGCCTAAAGTGCTGGGAAAAAGTGAAGACTGGAAGAGATTGCCTTCTTCCTGTACAAGTCAGCTCTGTTCTCTCTTATCTTCTTATCCTACTGGGATGCCTTCTGGCAAACAGAGATTGCCTCTTCCATCTGATTGGGATGTTATCCTGGAGTCCCCTGAGGCAGTCCAACAGGACTGGCCTCCCACTCGACTGAGGGCAGGAGAGGCCCAAATCTCTCCCCTTTCCTCATCCATGGTGAGGACTTGCACCTCAGACAAGGGAGAGGCAGAAGGCACCTCTCGGGCCTAAGACTGGCCCCATTCACAGCATGGCCAGTAAATCTTGAAGCCTGAAAAATGAGAGATAAAACTAGCAGAAAGGAAGAATCCAGCCACCAGAGCTGGAACTCTCATAGTGCGGAAAGGCCTGATAACATAAATTGTAACAAGAGGTGGGCGTGACGGCTCTTCCCACACTGGCTCAGTGTTCAGGCTGAGATAACTGTGGTTACTGGGATCCATCGCTGCTCCACCAGCTCTCACAGCAAACACTGTGGGAACTGCAGGCTGCTCAAGAAACCTCAGTCGCTTCCAAGCTGCTAGAGACTGTGACTAGGAGGCTTGGAGGGACCAAGCACTGTCAGTACCAATACTTCGTCAATGTCATTGTTACGCATGGTTTTAAAATGAAATTTACCTTACTTGCCCCCTCCATACTGTGTTCACTAAAGAAAATTTAAAAATTAGAAGTTGAAATGCTTATTTGATGAATTTTCTTCATCTTTTTCTATGAATTTTCCTCTATAACTATGCCAATCCTCCTGCATCCTTAAAACTTTTTATGTATTTTCCATTAGTCATTAAGTCAAATGCACTCTTTATTAAAAAAGGAAATACAGGCTGGACAGACTATCCCATTATTCCAGCAACTATTGTGTGAAGACATTGGAATACAGTGTTTATTTCCAATCATGTTTCTAAGCCCCACAATTTTTAACACAGCAGAAACCATATGAAAAGGTGCTTTGCTTTTACAATTTGGGAAGGGTTATAATGTATTAATTAGCAATTGCAAAAAGCTTACCTGTGCTCTGATCCCGACTGTCACTTTCTAGCTGAATGGCTTTGGGATAGCTGCACCACCTCTGCTAACCTTAATTTCCTCAGCTGGAAAATGGGATCAGATCTTGTGTAGGTTATAGTGTTGCCTTAAAATTTGTGTATATAAAGCTCCTTGCCAAACATAGTAGGACACACTTGTAATCTCAGCATTCTGGGAGGCCAAGGTAGGAGGACTGAAAGTTCAAGCCCTGCCTGGACAACTTAGTAATTTAGCAAGACCCTGTTTCAAAATACAAGAAACAGGCTGGATGTAGCTCGGTGTGAAGTCCTTGGCTGCCATGTGTAGAAGAAAACAAAACAAAACAAAAAACAACACTCCTTGGTAATGCATTCAAGACATATTGGTTCTTCAGTAAAGTTGTAGTGGACATCTGTCATATTTTTACCCATTTTATTGCTTTGTATTTTGTGTGAGTCTTCCATGAGGTGAATTTTTATGGAAACTAGGACTCCCATCTCTCATTTGAAATTTATTTATTTATTTATCTGAAAGAAAATAAAACCTAACATAATAAAACAGAATAAAACCAATCAAAACAAAACCATAAAAGTGACACAGGACTTCAGAACAAAAAATCAACAATGGTTACCATAATGCCTCTTGTTATCTTCAAAATTGCTGTCCATACCATCAGACATAGTAAAATCAAATAAAACAAAACAGAATAAAACCAATCAAAACAGAACATTGAATAAAACAAAATGATAAAAGAATAAAGCACAACAGTGAGAACAATATTGGATTTCAATAACAAGACAGAAGGTAATCCTCCATATTTGCTATACTGCATACTGTTCATACTCTTAATAGATGCGCAGACTGCCAGCCTTAAGCCCGCAAAGTCAATTGAACAGTACAAGCATTAAGTTGTATTTGTACCTCAGTTGCTATCAACTCATCCTGTCCTCTGAATCAGCTGGTTGGTTGCTTGGGGTTGGGGGGTGGTGTTTTTGTCTCTCAGCCTGCATACCAGTTGGCTTGGTTGGCTTGTGGAAGTGCAGATTAGCTTGTTTTTCTTCCTGGGTGCTGCATGGTTTGCATAGCTCACAGGAAGGGTGAATTGGCTTCTTGTTACTCCTCCAAGGCCCAGCATGGCTTCTGCCACCTCACAGGAAGGGCAACTTGGTTTGTTTCTCTTCCTAGGCCCTGCATGGTTTGTGTGGTTCCTTGAAATTTAAATATGACCAATATGTGCTTCCACTTTCACTTTTTGGTAATTTGACCAATTGGGTGACTGACTCAGGATTTGATCTGAGAATTGATGGGGAAGAAGGGAAGCTTAATTAGAATTCTTGTGTGCTTTTGTCATGCAGGGATCTAAGTATGCAGTTGAGTGATGTTCAGAGGCCAAGGCACTGGGGCCAGTTGTTCCTATGGCATGAAACTGGCTGTGAATCTGGTTGCCCACTCATTTGGTTCTGCAGCTTGCTCATCCATTTTGAGCTGTTTGGTGGAACTGCCAAATAAATTTTTTCTGTTTGTCTAGCCTGAGTCAGTTTCTGTTGCTTGTAATCATAAAGGTTAGTTCTTAAATCTTGTCAGCCATACAATAAATTTGAAGCTCAAGCTTGAACTCTAGGCCTAAGTTTTCATGCAGAAAAGTTAGTGCTCAGTACTATCCTTTTGGATAAAGAACAGAGTGATGCACAGATCTGTGACTCTATGCTCAGCCAGAGCCAGTGTGGAAAGAAGAGGTAGTCAGAGCTGCTGAAGGAAAGAATAAAGGAGAGCAGGGAGTCAAAGGAGGGCTTCTACTTGAAGAAGAAAATTCTGCAGGCAGCTTTTGTGTTGTGACTGAGATCTTGGGGCTCTTGAGCCTCCAGAGGACAAATCCTGAGATTTGAGCAGCTGAAACACAGTTTCTTTCCTTGCCCTCTGACTTCTGTGTTCTCCTGTTTCTCAGAGAATAATGTGGCCCAACATAGAAATCTTGAGTATAATCCAAGACCCTTTCTTAGCTCTTTTTTTCCCTGACATCCAATGGCCCTGGAAAGTCTACCCCTAATCACCTCAATCCATGCCTTGCCCCCATCCCAGAATACCAATCCATCCTGTCTTTCTCTCTCATCTGTCTGCATTTGCTCATGAGACTGTGCTCACCACAAGACCTCGCCATTTAGAAGGCCAGGGAGGACCCCAGAGATCAGTTCCCCCTTAACCAACAAAACTATTTGTCTGTTTATCCCAGGCCTTTGACAAAAGACTGAGGGCAAGTTCAGCCAACAAAGGGCACTCCAGAAGCTACATCTAGCCTGAATCCCACTTGGAGCCACGCTGGGGCTACCCAACTTGGTAAAGGGGAACATTTGTGTATTTTTAGAACTCCTGAGGAAAGGGCCTGAGTCATGTTGATCTCTGTTCCCCCAACTCTGCCCAGCCCCCAGTTTCAGGGCCTGGCATGCTGTCAGTGCTCAGGAAGTGTGGATTGATCAGAGACTCTGGGCTCCTTGCCTCAGTCCTTTCTTGGCATACCATCAAAGTGAGACCTGGACCTAGCTCCCTTTCTCCTCGTCTCCCCCATCCCTGCCTCATGCTCCAGGATCCATCTACAAGAACTGCTCGTAGCTCTGTGTGCCAAGATGTCTTATTGCCATGCCTTTGTACATGCTGTTCCTTCCATTCAAAGCCCTCCTGCAGCTAGGTCAGCCTAACGAACTGCCACTAATCCATCATCCTTCCTTTACAGCTCAGGGAAAGCCAGCGCTGTCTCCTCTGGGAAGCCTTCTACAGCTGGCCTGGGAGACTTCCCTGACTTGTGCCCCTTCATGCTCTGCCCATGCACAGCTCTGTATACCACATAGCATGGAGCATGTCATTGTAGATCCCCCATAAGGCAGCACTCCTGGAGGAGGAAATGTGTCTGCTCTCTCTGTACTTCCAGGGTCTATCTGGGGCCCAGGCATGGTGGCTTCCTGTGAGCCTGCCCCACCCTTTGCAGGCAGCAGACACAGTTGGTGAGGTTATAGGGCTTTGAAAGACAGGCTAAGGAGAGAGGCTTGGCTAGATTGGCATTGTTGAAGAATCTTGGTGATGGAAACACTCTCATTTGGGGGGCAGGAGAAGGGTTTTTCAATTTGGTCCTCTTTCATCCCAGAAAATAAGGGATGAGATGAAAGATGGTCCTGGGGTGACTGCTTCCTCTTTCCCAGGGCTCGTTTTTTCTTTCTGCATTTGCTCTCAGGTCTGGGAGTTCCCCTGCAAAGACCTGGGCTCTGAGATCAACCCCCCCCCCATTCAAGGGCCAAGTCCAAACCTCAATCCCCTGTTATGTAAGTGAATTATCTGCTGTCCCTAACCAGCGCCAGCCAGATCTCCGCCTCCTAATTGATTTAATCTCATGCCAGAGAGCTGGGCTGGGGTTGAGGAGATGGCGTTGATCGGGAGCCAACATGTCAGTGACGTAGGTGAATTAATTACAGGGAATCTGGGTCATGGATTGGCTCTGAGCAGCCCTGATCCTCCTTTCCCCAGTCATTTGGGGGTATGAAAGGACATTTTCTGCAACTTTTCATTATTCAAGCCAATTCTACATGTTGAGAAAGTTGAGGGTCCCATAAAACTTTAGATTCCTCCAAATCCTCAGTTCAGGGCAGAAATTCCCTACATTCCAGTCTGAGCACAGGATGGTGATAAATCTAATTTGTTGAGGAATAAAGAGCTGAAGGTTATTTTATTTTAGAGTAGAAAGATACCTCAACTTGACACAACAAACAAATCTCCACTTTGTGGCTTTTGATAAAAGATGTCTGGGTCCCACTGATGTACCCTGAGGACTGGGGTTAGGGCAGTGAGCTCTCCAGTGATAACTCTACCTGGGAGAAAGTCTTTGCTCACGTAGAGCTGAGAAATCAGTGTTGTGGCTTCTCTGGGAGCCAGCTTTGCCTCTGAGGCCACAGAGCATACCCGGGGACAGCCAGCTAGATCCTAGCACATAGCGATTATCACTCCTGAGTTTCTTCTTTTTGAGGACTCTAGACCGCTCCATATGGTGTCTCCTATGTGTATAGGCCATAGATGCTCTCATCTTTGTGGATGAACAGAGCAGATCAGGCTCCAAGGCAGTGTGAACAGTTCAGATAAGGGCAGAGCCATCAGTCTTTTTGATCTCATTAGATTTCTATTGATACAGTTGGAAATTGCTTAAGATTTTTGGAGCCTTAATACTTAACACTTTTGACTCAGTTTAAGCATAGTTAACAAACTCCATAGTCATTTTTTCTGGCACTAACAATAGAAAGTCTCCATAAAAACCTTAGGGACATTAAGGATATCACTGTATGTTTTCTTTTGTAATTCTTCTCTCCACCTACCCTTTCATTTATCTTCCCACACAATAATACAATTATCTAACTACAAATTCACCCACACAATTATTCAGCTATATATCAACCCATCCACTTACTGGCCTTACTAACTACTTACCCATCCCTATATTCCTCTATCTATAGATTCACCTAACAGTCATATTTTCACCTATCAATATACTAATCCATCTACAGTTCATCTGTTTTCTATCCTCCTATCCAAGCATGCACTTCTTTATTTGTCCACCCATTCATTCACCCACCAATTCATCCATATACACATCCACCATTCACATATTTATCATTTTGTCTTCCATCTCCCAATTATCTATACATCAGCATTCACTCATTCATCTATCCATCCATCCATCCATCATCCATTTATCTGAGACCATATTGGATGTCAAATATTATGTAGAGTATTTTGAGGAATTCCAAGCTACTCTCTCTCTTTCCCCTTCTCCCTACAGAAGGAGACAAATGGTGCTAATGCCATTAAACAGGAACAAAGAAAATGTTTTGTAGATTCAAGGAGGAAAAAGTGGCACATGAATGAGGTTATGAATCCTTTCCTGTCAGGGAAGACATTTGATTTGATCTGGGCAATAGCAGTACTTGAATACATAGGTGCATTAGAAGTAATTCCAAGTAGAAGCAGCAGCACATCAAAAATATTTTGCCTAGAGGGTAGGACTCATGTATTTTTCTTTACATGCCTACTAAGGGTGCCTGTCAGAGATCTGGGCACACTACTGAAACCCAATATGTACTTGCTCATTGACATTATTCTGCTCCCCTTTTCTGATGGGGGCATCCAAATACTTGATTAGGATTAAAAACTCTTTCCTAATAGTTTTCTATAGTTTACTTTGCTGGATGGCCTTGTGACAATCCCATAAGGCTTATCTCAGTTTGAAGTTGAATTTCTATTTTTTTTTCAGGTGCCCTTTTCCCCTAATCTTAATTATTTATGCTGTGGTCTGTGTTCTCTTCAGAGAGATAAACATTTCCATATATTTTAAATATTATTTTTGTTGGCACCAATTAATATCCCACCTGTCTTCCATTTCATAAGTTTTCATCCTGAAGCAAGAAAACCTGTCATACAGATAAAGTGCTAAATTCTGTAGAGGGAAAATAGCATTAAGGAGAACCTGGAAGCTTGGTGGAACTTGGTGTCTTTGGGTAAGTACATTTCCCTTCGTATTTTAAGATCCCTGCCCCTAGAATCTTAGCACTGAGCACAGCACTGGAGATTGCCTAGTCAAATATCATCATCTTGCAAATGGAAAAACAGGTTTAGAAAGAAAAATCATTTGACTTTCTCTAGAGCATATGTTGGAGAGTGGTAAAATCAGGACTAAACTTCCTTTTTCCTGACTTCTTTACCCACCCATAACATTCCAGTCTCCATTTATGGCCTCTATATAACTCCTGGAGAGCTTCCTTTTCCAGCTTCATTTACGGCCTCTATATAACTCCTGGAGAGCTTCCTTTTCCAGCTTCACCCTTCTGAAGAAACATATGAGTCTTCCAAGTGCTGTGGCTGTGTATTACTGATTCATGCCCCAGTGGGGGCTGGGCAGGCTGTATTTAAGAGTAAGTATCCCCAGGCTAACGGAGTTAATTATGTTCATCAGGAAGAGAGAAGAGAAAGGAACAAGGCGCTCTGGTTATCTACTGGGCTTTAATCAAATTGAGAAATGAGGAAATCCATCACCCAGAGGCTAAGGGAGTTGGAGAGCCTCGCCTGGCTCCATCCTATAATGGGTTGGGCGCTGTCCAAGGTGCTGACATCTTCACTTGCTCCGAGTTCCTGGGAGGAGCTGGAAGAGCACCTTTCCAGCAGAAGAATGGTAACTTCTAGGAGAGGGTACTGGATAGACCAAGAGAGAGTCTGTCCATCGTGGAAGATGCTTGACTTCCTATTCAGCTTCCTGAATCTATCCTTTTAAATTTATTTGTTTAGGGAAAACGTCTCTTCTCATGGCCAAATCCCTGGGCTGGGAAAGAAAGAATGTACAGAAAGGAGAAGGCCCTTGATTTCTTGTTGTTGGGGAGACTTCTGTCCCAGTCTGAGGATGGAGTCACAGCCTTTGACCTTGGGGATTTCACTATCTTAAGAGGACAAATGGCTTCTGCTTTAATGCAATTGTCAGTCCAATGACTCAATAAACTTACTGTTGGGAATTTATTGATCTGGTGGAGGAACATTATTCAACATCCAACTCAAACCCAGGTACTATTCAAGACAAATATGGCCATGTCCACGGGAAATTTCCAGTTTCATTGGGAAGACATGATCTTTTTCTGGAAAATTCCCAATCTGGCTGAGAAGACATACTCTTGATTTAGTGGGAAATCTCATATATAAGTAGGGAGACAGGCTACACAGATAAGTTGAAGATATGCACAAAAACCATTCAGCCCACAGCTTCACACCTGTAATTGAGGTTATTGTTGTTAGAGATTTTATTTTGATCTTACGGTAGAGCTGAAGTCTTGTTGATCTGAGTTTAAATTCTGTTTAAAGAAAAGCAAGAGAGCTAGGTAAGTAGTTCTTAGGAACTCTGAGGATTATGACCATGTTTTTTTCATTCTCTTATATATCCTTTGGAATAAGAACAAGCTTGGGTACAGTGTAAGGCCCTTATTCAATAAGCCAGCACCAGCATGTAATGAGTGAATGTGCCCTCTTATGGCTTTGTAAGACAGCAGAATGGAGAGGCGGGCAGGGATCCACAGGGCATTTGATTAGGCTGAGGTGGTAGGGGATGGTGATGGGATGACAGAATAGGCAGAAGGAGTAGTCCAATGTGTAACCAGGCCAATGTAATGCAGAATTTGAAGAAATTTCCTAATGGGGTTGATAAGACATGCTTTATTGAATCTGAAATTGTTAAAACTAGAGACTATTAAATTACAGGCTCATAGTCTTCTTAGCTTTTTGAGTCACAGGATCATGGAAAGTTAGAGTATTAGCAAGGCAGAATCACAGTGCATTGAAATTAGAGCTGAAGAGCCAAAAATCCATACTACAGAATCTTAATGTCCATGAATTTCAATGTCAAAAGAGGGTGAAAAAACTGACTCCTTTATTTATGTCAGTTGTAGTGCTGGGAGTATTCTCATGCATTATCCCATTTAATTCCTACCTCAAGTTTTAAGCCATTCAGTTCCATCCCTGCTTAATGCCAGATTTCTGACAAAGATTTGTCAAACACAGGCTTGTATAACCTTCATGATGGGGGAGTTATTACATCTGGGCATAGCTCTACATTCTGCCAAATGGCAGATAGAAAGTTCTCCCTTATATAAGTTGACTCTCATCTCTCTAGTGTTTCCCCACTGGTCCAGTTCATGTCCTCTGAGCTATACTGAGCATGCCTAATCTCCTGTTCACATGACAGCTTTTCAGATGACTAAAGACAGCCTTTATTTCTTTCTTCTCTAGGATAAGCTGGCTTGTTGATCATCTAGCTAGAAATGGGTCAACAAACAAAGAGTATTTTGGAATTGGAGAAGCTCTTGCCCAGAGGTCACCTTGCACAGAGACTTTACCAGTACACATTACAGCATTAGGTCTGAGAGCCTGAAATGTGGAGACAAGTCTGGGTGTGGGATCCAGAGATCCAGCACTAACTTGTGGTGTAGCCTCATGTTTTGGGGGCCTCGGTCTCTTTGTCCATGAAATAAATAGAATAATAATACTGACATAATAGAGTTACTGTGAGGATAAATGAGATAATGCAAGGGAAGTTCTTAGCAGAGTGCTTGGCACAGAGCAACCAGTCAATAAATATTAGCTATAATTATTAGAGGCCCAGTAGAGGAAGGGATTTGCTTAAGATCATAGAGCAATTAAAAGGCAGAACTGGGGTCAGACCAAGGACTTCTGCCTTCCAAACTGCCTTTTTCTTTCTCTCTTCCTCAGAAAAAGAAAACAACCCCAGAGGGAACTGGGGTACTGTACTCACCGAATCAGTTAGGGTGCAAGGAAGAAACAATTGGCCTCAGAGAGGCTTAAATCTTTTCTTTTTTTAAAACAAGCAGGCAAAAAGAAAATGGTACCAGGGTTGGTCTGGGAATTCAACAATGTCTCTGATGACCTAGGCTTTCCCCATTCTAAGCTTCGGGGAAGATTCTCTTTGTGGTCACAAGATGGCTGATGTAGCATGAAGTGTGATATCCTGCCAAGTAGGAAGGAAGGGTATGGTAGTAAAAAGGGTTCTTATCCTCTCAGCTGTTCTCTCATCCAAGAGGAAACCTCTCCCCAAAGACTGTCCTCTTACATCTCATTGGCCCAAAGAATCACATGTCTATTCTGAGATGACTCACTGGCAAAGGAAAAGGCATTCTAATGCTGGCTTAGATCATCCTTGGGGCGGGCATCTACTGCAATAGGGAAGAGGAGACTGGCTGAGGGAAGGCAACCAAAATTGCCGGTCATACTCACCTGTCTTCTCTATGGATTACCCTCTTCTCCTTGTTACCTCTGCCTGGAAATCTTCTCTCATTACCATCCTTTGTCCAGAACACCCTCTTCTACCATGTAATTGAGCATTGCCTCATTTTGCTGCACTCTTCTGGGCCATGTTTTCTCATTTTTTCACGTCCACATCTTGTTTTCCCATTAAGACTGTGATCATTTTGAAAGTAATAGCACCGACTAGTGAATAAGTACTTACTGTGTGCTAGGCGCTCTTCAGGATGCTTGTTAGAACCAGCTTCCAAATGGTTCCCAGTGATCCACACTGCCCTAATATTTAGACACTTTTGCATTTTTTTCCATGTAATACCAAGATTAGTCAGTTTGACTCATTGCATATGGCAAAAGCTAGCATGTCATTCCAAGATTAGATTATAAAAGACATCATGACTTCCATCTTGGTAGCACATATTCTTTCTTGGGTCATTCATTCTAGGGAGAGTGAGCTAGCAGTGGTGAGCTGCCTTATGGAGAGGTGCATGTGAAAAAGAAGAGAGGCCTTTGGCCACCTGTCAACAAGGAACTCGGTGAACTTCTGGGAGCAGGTTCTCCAGTCGCAGCTTAGCCTTCTGATGCTGTCCACACTGGCTGGTGCTCAGTTCTCTCCTCAGTAGAGATCCTGAGTCAGCACCACCCTGTTAACCCATTAATGACTTCGTGACCCTCAGAAATTGTGTGAGATGATAAATGCTTTCTGTTTTAAGCTGCTAAATTTTAGGATAATGCCTTCCTCAGTTATAGATAATTACTGTAGAGTACTACACTATCACATCAAGTCCTTGTACCACTTCTGATGGTTGGAGCTTGTTTTTCCCTTTTACAGATGAGAAAACCAAGGCTCAGCTGTGGTGAAGTGACTTTCCCTACCTGGTATATGGTAGAGCTGGGATTTGCTTCCTGATTATGGGATTCCAAAGCAAAGGGCACCTGGTTCTGTTTTCTCAACTGGGAAATCCCCAGTTTCAATGTGAAAGAATGAAAAATCTCTCTCTCTGGAGTGTTTTTTTTCCTCCCTTAAAAAAAACTCCAGCCAGAGTAGCCAATACCTACTACATCTGTTGTGTATGTGGCTGAGGGACAACAGACTTATGAGGAACAGCATGGTGATTTGAAGAAGGGATACGTAGGCTCTTGAGTGACCTTGGGGATGTTCTTGCACCTTCTGGGCCTCAGTTTCTTAATCTTCTATATGGGAAGAACATGGGGAAGTTTGAGGAAGCAGCATCTCACCTAGGGCTCCCATCCCCACACAGCTCCCTCTGTCCATGTGAGGAGGGTGCCCTTGCTACTTCCTTCAGGGTTCGCTTAGGGAACAGAGAACACTGAGCATCACTGAAGGCCTCAACCTACTTCTTCAGCTTTACCCTCAGCCATGCTGCAACCCGGCAGAACTAATGGAAATTTCTTCAGCCTGCCAAGAACTTTCTGTGCTGAGCCTTTATCTCTGCAGTTTCTTTAGGCTGGACACCCTTCCCAACTACTCCACCAGGTACGTTCCTACTACTCATCTTTCAAGACTCATCTGAGATGTTCCACTTCTAGGATGCCATTCCTGACCTGGTTCAAGGGCCCCTGCTTCTCCTGATTATTGCTCCTGCCTCCTGCATGAGCTACTAGCCTCTAGCTTCTCTCTTCCACTCAAGGCCCCCATGGTGCAGCCACCTGCCTTTCTAAAACACAAATCTTGTCATGTCACTACCTGCTTAAAATAACCAGTCAATGGAACAACCCATCAATCAGTGCTTCAAGGGCTTCTCTTTGCCCTCAGGAAAGCATCCAAGGCCTTTACTTAGAACTCAAGGCTTGGCCCCTCTGTCTCTCTTGAATGTGCTGCACACATAGATGCTCTGGTCGTCACATCTCGAACATCCCATGCTCTCTCTCTTTGCTCATCCTGTTCTCACCCTTGTCTGGTACCTTCTTCTCCACCTGGGGAAGCCCTACCTAAGCTTTAATAGTTCTGCTATTCCCCCTGCCAGGAAGTCTTTCCAGCTGGCCCCAGGAAGAGCTCATGGTTTCCTCTTGTTCCCTTTGCTGAGTGACTACTTGTGCTTGTGTTTCTACTTGTCAGTGAGTCTGTTTACATGAGAAATCTGAAAGCAGGCTGTGTCTGACACATGGCTGTGTCCGCAGCAGTGCCAGCACTGGGCAGAGAGCAGACATGCAGGATATATTGGCTGGATGAGTGAGTGAGAGAATGAAGGAGTGGGAAATGAATCCATCTTTGAATCATCACTTCTCACTTAGCCTCAGAACTGCTTCACCCTGAGGTGAGCCCATTTTATAGGCAAGGGGGAAACAGAAGGAAGGGAGAAAGAAAATCAATAAAAATGTAAATCTGGTGGAGAAAAGCTGTCCCAAGCTGGCTGTAGGGAGAGATAAGGCTGGCCAGCTGAGCCCTGGCTGACAGTGGAGGATAGATTAGGGGACAGTGGAGCTGTGGACAAGGCAGGGAAAGGTGCTGTGTTTCCCACTTCCCTCTTTCTTGTCCCTTCCCACCCTCTACTCCAGGTGCTTGTTAAATTCCTTCAGCGACCGGAGAAGGGAAGGAAATTTACAAATCCTGATCATCAAGTGCTGTCCTGTGATCCAGAATAGTGTCTTATCAGTCTGCACAACTTGTGGGAGACAGACACAGGCCTGGCCGGCCTCACATCAGAGGTGAAGAAACTGTACAGAGGAGTCAAGCCACTTGCTCAGGGCCATGCTGTGAATAAGTGGCAAACTCAAGGTCTCAGCTGAAATTATCTCCATCTTCCTGGTCTTTTCCCTTCACAGAGGCTTTTTGATCTGGGCTCATGGACTCTTAGGCAACCAACACCTGGGCTTCAGTGAGTCCTCAACCTCTAAATTTGTATGCACTGTGGTATATGTTTGTATATATGTGGTATTTTATGGTACTGGGAATCAAACTCAGGACCTTGCACTTGCCAGGCAGGCACTGTGCCACTGAGCTATATCCCCAGCTATGTGTGGTCTTTAAATTAAAACTTCAAACGAAGAGTCTGTGACTTTAATCAGATTCCTAATGTGGCTGTCACCAGATCCCCATTGCCTATTCCAGGCATTGCCAATCCTGGCTCCTGACTCCTGGTTCCCGAGGGGCCCCTGCCTGCCTTGTAACTTCCCAGCATGTGTAACAAGCAACAGGAACTCAGGCCAGGCATCAGGGTGTCAGTACTTGTCACTGGCCTAGCCTCTGCTGGACTTCGCTACCACGAGGATCTAGCGGGGAGATTTAACACCATCTCCACCCAACTCCCTGGGCAGAGGGAGGAGGCAGCAAACTCACAGATACAAATTCTGTAGGCTCTTCATTGAGTAGAGATTAGAAAATTCTTTTAATCATCATGGGAAAAAAGTATTTTTTTAAAAAAGAAAACTAACTGCAGCAATTAATAAAAAATATGTCATCTTCTTGGATTGTGTTATTTTTTTTCTGTTTCTAGGTAAATACTCACTTTCTCACCTAATTGTATACAATACAATTGTATTGTATACCTAATTGTATATAATAATGTTCACCTAATTGTATGTAATAATGTTCAACACATTATTAATAAGGAAGCTAAAATCTGAAATGTTTCAAAGTTTGAAACTTTCTGAGTACCAACACAATACTATCAGTGGAAAATTCCATACCTGATCTCATGTGATGGGCTTTTGTCAAAACACAAGCACACTAAAATGTACATGTGTAAGATACATATGAAATATAAGTGCATTTTGTGTTTAGGGCCCCATCCCTAAGATATCTCATATATGCGTGTATTTTAAAATCTGGGGGAAAAAACTCCAAAAAAACTTCTGATTTCAAGCATTTTGGATAAAGGATACTCAACCTGAATCCATACTTTTGTATTCCTTTTCTTAAAGAGGTCTTCCTCAAATGGTATTAGCTGTGGTTCCTACGAGATCTGGACTCAACCTTAGCTCCATTATTTATTTTCTGTGTGGTCTTAGGCAAGTCACTCATCCTTTCTTCTATAAAATGTAAAAGACAATTTGGAAAGGTGAGGACCTAACCTTATGACCTCCTTCCATTTTTGAAACCATAACTTGAGGAAATAACCCAGCCAAATGAAAATTAGACCAGAATATAAAGCGAGGGAAGGATGCAATATACCAGAAATAATGGTGAGCAATGAACCCAGTAAAATTTAAATCTAAATAACTGGAAATAATGTGGTTGTTGCAAACCTCTAATGCAGTTTATAGGAAGGGATTTTTGTAATAGAAGAGACATTATACAAGAACAAATTTAATAATAAGCTGTATCTATAATTCCAAATTATATCTGCAAAACCTGGGCAACAGGGGGAAGGAGAAGGAATATAAACCTACTGAAGCTTCATCTTGTTGGAGGAGACTTTGAAATTCCTCCCACCGATAAATACAGGCTCAGATATTTGTTAAACATTTAGTTAAGCAGCAGAATAAGGTAGGAATTAGGCCTTCTATACTTCCTTCTTCATCTTTCACAAGGGAAATCCCCAGAGCTCTGGCACTGGGAGCTGCCCAGAGGCCAAGAGCCATGACTGTCCCCACCCAGCAGGATTGGGCACACAGGGTGCCATCAGCAATAGCTCCCAGGGTGATGCCTCCCAAGATACAGACCGTAGGCGGGGTGTACAGGTGGCAGCAGATAGGACTGAAAGCAAACAGGAGACACCCTCCTAGCCCTGGGAAATAAACAGGACAGACAAGACTGGGCAGAAACAAGACAAGGTCTGTCACATCAATGAATCAGGCAGAGCCCCGGAGGACCAGAGGCTACCACTAACTTGAGCCTCATGGCACTGAACATTATCTACACAGGACAAATGACAGGAACTTAAGCACTGGGGAAGAAAAGAGGAAACTAGGATTCTATTCACAAATGCCGCAGATACTTTCATGACCCCTTGTCAAGGGTGTGAGATCCTGACAATGCAGAGATAGTAATTATGTTTGGTCTCTGAAGTTGGAAAATGACCAAGTGTTCAGTTGAGTCTGCCCCACCAGAACCACTAAGGCAGGGGCTGGGGTTCACCCCTAAACTGTGTCTCCCAGAGCTGGAACTTCCTGAGTTTGAGAGGAAGACTCACCTCAGGCAAGGGTCCATGCCAACCTTCCACTCCAGGGTTTTGCTAAGCTGGAAGGTCCTGAGTGGGAAGCCAGCTCCCTTTTTCTTGTGGGGATCCCCTTAATTAAAAGTCAGCTTTGGGCTCAGCCTCCAGGGGGCGCCAAAGGGACAGTCCTTGAGGGTTGGGAGGAGACCGGTGTCTCCTAACTACTCAGACGCTCACAGCTGAAAGAACCTGAAAGCTGGCCAGTCCATCCCCACCTGGGGACTGAAGCTCAGCGAGGGTGCTCCAGGTGAGAGGCAGCACAGAACTGTGTGGTGTGGAAGACGGCCTGGTCTACTTCCGTCGATTTCTGTGTCCTAGGGCCCCTGGTGAAGGTATGCAGCCCTCCCAGCCAAGAAAGCTTCATCTGGGGGCAGCTGGCTGCTGGAGGAGGACTTGGGAAGATGTTTTTGCTTCAGAAGCGGTCAATACCACAAACTCCCAAATAAGTCCTTGGTTCTGATGAGAAAACGAAAGCCCAGAGAGAGCCAGTAGCTTGCATGAAATCACTCGCAATTTAGTGGTGGAGCCAGACCTGGGACACACTGTTTCTGAGACTCAATCTTGGGCAAGCGACTCTGAAGAGATACCACCGTGGCTGCCACTCTTGGCCATGGTGGGTCTCAGGACAACTCACACGGTGGAATCCTTTGGCTTCTTCTCTGGCCCTGACATTAGCAGTTGTTGCCGTAGGCCAGGGCTGGATGCAGCCTCCTTGGTCTCCTCCTCTTTGTTCTGCTGCCTCAGGACAGCCAAAACCAAGACAAAGCACACCAGTGAGCCAATTTGGAAGAAGAACTGGAGGCCAACAAACCTGAGGAAGAACAAGGACCTTGAAATGAGGACCACAGATCCAGGGCCTGAATGTCCTTGGGTGGGCAGCCAGTAGAGTCAGTAGACATTATTCTTTGTGCAGCTGGACACTTTGAGTTTGGGGATCATTGACCCTTTTTGGGATCCTTCCCCGAAAGAAGAGGCTGGAAGCTCTGCAGAAGGACCCAAGGGCAGGGACAGAAACCTGTTCCCATGCTCTGTCTTTGACTGTGATATGACTGCACTGGCTCTGTCTATTTCCAAGCCTCTCTCAGACGCTCAGGGGACCTGACAACCACCTTGGGATGGTCCCATCTTCCACAAGGAACACAGGATTCCCCTTTACTGTTTGCTGACTCACCAAGGCCCTTTGACTTTTTTCTCTTCTACGAAGTCTCTCTTCTATGAAGTCCTCCTCCTGCTGCCAGCAGCCCTAGCCCATGGGAACTGTGTCCTTCTCAGAGCTGGAAGTGACCTGTTCCCTGCCCCTGGCCCTGCTAATAAGTCCTTCCTGTATCCATCCCAGGGCCGTGGCATCTAAGTTTCAGATTCTAAGTTCCTCAATGTACAGATGGGAAAACTGAGCCCTGGACAGTCAGACAGGGCTTTCTCCCAGGCTCTACTCAATCTTACAACTGGGCTGCTCCCAAATCTCCCCAGGACCTCGAGTCCGCTCTGTCATCAGAGAGCTTGCAGACAAGACCCAGCTGTGGAGACTGTTAGCTGTGTGTGACCTTGAGCTACCCACTTTAGCTTTCACGTTCCTCATCTGTGAGAGCGCAGAACTGTCCAGTTCACAGGACTGGTGAGCTCAGCACTGGACACAGCACCAAGCAGGTGCACCCAAACGCTTCCCCACTAGCGCCCCGCCTGGCGTCCTGGGAGTCCTCAGCACCCTTCCACAGCCCCTGCTGGGATCTCACCGGTTTCGGAGCAGGTCAAGGTCATAGTAGCGGCAGACGGCTCGATGCCCACAGCTCAAGGCCCAGTGCACACAGGTGGTGTCAATGGCGCTGCCGTGGATCACGGGGCTTGGCATCCAGGCTGAGAGAGGAGGTGCTCAGGGGACAGCAAGGCGGGGAGATCCCCAGCCTCTCTGCAAGCCCTCAAGGGGCTCAGGCCACAGGTAGTCTCTCAGCTCAGGAATGTGGCCTTCAACCAGCCCCTTCCCATGTACCTGAGGGAGCCTCCCATCTGTCAGATGGCGTAGCTTCTACTTGCACAGCCACCTCCAGACACCTGCTGCCCCCACACCTTAGCACAAGGTCAGGGACTAGGGTCCACTCAGGCCTGTGGCCACTAGGTCTGGCACACAGTGGGCAGCTGGGCCCCCATCACCACCACACAAGGGCCCAACCAGGCTTTTTACCCAGCACTCTCAGGAGCATGAACTGGATGCCCACAGCCAGAGCCTTGTCTTCTTTCTTCACGCCCCTTAAAAGCAGGGACACAGGGACATGAGGACCGAGAGCAGCGTGGACTCTCCCCACACCCTTCTCTGCCACTGTCCATGCCCCTCTCCCCAGTCTGAGGGTCCAGCTGAGGGGCTCAATCCCTGTACTCCATCTCTCCTCAACTCGCAGAGCCCATACCCACTGACCATCAAGGTACTGTGCACACATCCCCCTGCCCCGTTTCCCACCACAGACACCATCCTTGTTCCCCTTTTCCCTGGCCCCACCAAATTCTCTTCTTTCTCCTACACTTGGCAGCACCTGGAGCTGGGATAGTCAGCTACCTGCTCCAGTTTCTCCACCACTGTGACGTAGTGGCAAGTGATTAACGAGCACTTCCTGTGGACTCGGCAACTCTACACTGTACCTCTTCTGCCTTCCCGGGAGGTAGGTGGACTATTAGACCCATTTCACAGATAGGCAGACCGACACCTAGACAGGCTCAATGATTTGGACAAGGTCCCATGGCTCTTGGAGTCAGAGCTGAGATTCATTCTGCCCACAGTCTACATTCTCAGCTCTCTGTGCCATCTGATCTCTCTCATGTCAGCCTGTTTCATAGATTCCCACATCTAATATTCCCAGGGGCCCCATTCCCTTCTAATTTTCTAGGAAGTAGATGGTGAATAAAATAAACCCAGCAGACTGGAATTATCTTGCTCAGAGGTCTTCTTATCTCAACTCTATCCCAGGAGATCTTGACTTTGGACGTGGACTTGGGCAACAATTTGTTAGACCCAGCAGACACTCTGGGAACAGGGACCAGGAAGATCATGTACCAAGTAGTACCCAGTATGGCTGGGTGCTCAGTGAGCACTTACTAGGTGCTATTGCCTTGAAGGGCATGGCGGCCGGGGCCACATGGGTACCACTTGTTCCCTGGATGGACCTCTGTGGCTCAGCCCTTCCAGGTGGGGTGGAGGAGCTCACCTCCTCCTTCCTGTGTGATGGTCTCACTTGGGGAGAACAAGACAGGCCTGGAAGTGTGGGGATGGGACCGATAGCCCGGGCTCTGGCTGGAGCACCAGTCCTATTCTATGTGGCACTTGCTATACAACTGGGACCGGCTCCTGGCCTTCCCGAGCCTCTGTCTTCTCATTTGCAAGACGGAGAGAAAACCATCTCAGAAGGTTTCCAGGGGGATCAAGTCAGGGCAGGGAGGGCCAAGGACACTCGAGGGCCTCCTCCGTCCAACCCCTCCTTGGCATGCCCTGGCTATGGCTGAGGGCCTTTTGGTACTTGCCCACCCTGTCCCTGCGTTCACCTTAGGATGATCATGAAGCTGGGTGTGTGGGAGATACTGGTCAGTGCCACTCCCAGGCTGACCAGGAGGATGAAGGGCAGCACCAGGCGGCTGCAGGCTGAGTCACAGGAGCCAGCGGGCACGGGACCTCCCCCAACCACACAGCTGCAGTTGCTATAGAAAACCTGGGGAGGGAAAAAGGGGGACATGACACGGTCTCTGGTGGCAGGGAAAACCTCCAGCCAAAGATTCTTTAAGAAGAAGTCCAGCCGCCAGTGCCCTCAGGCATCAGTCAGGAGCAAAGCCAAGCCAGGAGCCTGGGTTTTACTCTTCTGTCAAAGAGACTTGTGCGCTGAAGCCACTGGTGCTTCACATGGAGACAGGGATTGTTTTCATCTTCTCTCTGGGTGGCCCTAGGGCAGCTGGAGCCCTCTGGGCTTGTCACCTCCACTCATGGGAGCCTCAGAAACTCTCCAGGGTGAGAAGGCCTGAGGTGGAGCCTGCGGACCTTGGGAGGGTTTTAAGCATGGCAGAGATGAATCCTGGGTCCTGTGTACTTGTGCTTTGGCAATGGCTTGGAGGACAGATTGGATGGGGAGACACATGAAGAACCCCATTGTGGCCTGGGGTGGATGAGTAAAGGGATTTTGATTTGAAGTGATTTAGGTGGTGGATCAAAGGAAGAAAGGAAAAAGAGGGAGGGGGGAAGGAGAGGAGAAAGAAAGGAGAAAAGAGGAGAGGACAGGACAGGACAAGAGAAGACAGAAGAGGGCAGGAGAGGAAGGAGAGGACACCCTGAGGCTTTGGCAGCTGGACACTCTCTGTACTGCCCTGTAGAGCTGACGCACACAATGGGGCTGAGCTCCCGTGTGTGTGAGCCAGGCACACACCAATTCAACTCACACTGCAGGACAAATGGCTTTTGGGTCTTGGCTTGTCGACTAAGTGACCTGGAGATACGACACGGGGACAGGTAATGGAAAAATACCTCTAGGTCAGGAGGCCCCTGCTACTGGTTCTGGGCTCAAGAGAAAGGTTCTGGGACAACTCTAGGCAGGAGGCTTTCCTCTCGGGATCTTTCTGACTCATGGGCATCTAATTCCCATGGTGGCACGTTCTTCCCACAGTGGCCTCCAGCCTTTCCTGCTGCCCCTGCATCTCTCTCCCAGGGTGTTCAGCCCCACCTAGAGAGCCAGAGATCCTGCCAGCTCCCACGTCTTTCCCTCAGTCTGTTGCCGAACACACCTGTGCTGGGCATGCGTCAACCCGTCCCTGTGGAAGGATGACCAGGGCAGCCGAGGAGGCACCCGTGGCAGGAGACAGTTCCAGGCCAGCCTAGAGCTCCCTGAGTGCTGACCCGGTCTCAGCTGCCCTCTGCTTCAGATACTATGCCAAACCCAAACCTCTGCAGCTGGTTTGGGGTGGGACCAGAGCCTCAAGGGTATTATATATTTTTTTTTTATTTTTGTGGTGCTGGGAATTGAACCTAGAGCCTCATTCCACCAGTGGTGGCAAATGCTCCACTACTGAGCTGTATTCTCAGCCACACAGAACCTTGGTTCAGTCCTAGCTATGGTATGAAGACTGGGCACTGCTTGGTCATTTCCTGAGCCTTTATTTCCCATCTGTACAATGGGTGGAATAAGAGTTACTACTTAAAGTCTCCCAGAGCTTCTGCCTGTCTCACTTCATGCCTCTTTCTCTCTCACTCCCTGGCCCTCTGCCCTGTCTCTGTCTGAGTTCTTCCTTCTGTTGGCAGATGCAGGACATTATTCCCTCAATAAGCTTTCATTGCCAGCCTGGGCCCAGAGAGGGGAGCCAACTCTGACTGCCAGAAATCTGCGTAGAAGGCTGCAAAGGAAATCATCTGTAGAAGGCCCAGGGTGCTGAAGTGGTCCCTGGGCAGAAGTGATCCCTGTGGGTGCAGATGTGGATGGAGGGAAGCAGCCCACCCTGAGGGTCCCAGAAGGCTTCAAGGGGCGCAGCATTTTCCCAGATCTTTGAAGATGAGTAGGCAAATTAAGACCTGGAAACAGAGTGATTTCTAGGTAGGGGGAGCAGTATATGCAAAGATTTGGAAAGACACGGGTATGTGTGTACACATACACACACGCAGGGTTTCAAGCATCTGCAAAATCTTGTCAGAGAAGTAGCATGAGGATTAATGGAGGGATAGGTGGACCCAAACAAGGAAGGACCCTGAAAAGAGGGAAAGAGTGAGGACTTCCCACCAGGGAAAGAGTGAGGACTTCATCTGCAGAGCAGAGGGGAGCCATGGCTGGGTTTTAAGGAGGGGCGTGACGAGATCTCATGTGTGCTCCGTCACGCTTGAGGCTGTAGTATGGAGTAAGCCAAGCAGAAAGCATGATAGGAGACGGAGTGGTGAGGAGGCTGGCACAAGCCAGGCAGTCAGTTGGCAAAGCTTCCCTCAGCCCTTCTTCTGTGCCAGGCACTGGTGGGGGCTAAGAACCTATGGCCAAGGGGCTCAGCCTTAGGGCACTCGCAGTGGGGAACTGAGATCAGTGTGACCAGCAGCAGCACACTCTGTGTGAGCCCTGCGAGGCAGAGGTCATGCCAGAAGCCGCCCTCACCTTGCTTTTATCCAGATCTGCCTGGACCATCTGGGCCGTGCAGCCAGCGTGGCAGGGCGTGATGTACTCCACACGGGCACCAGTGTCGCAGATGGGGTTAAAGCCATCCGCTGGGCAGGAGCAGGGTGCCATGCAACCTGGAAACAGCTCCACTCTGGGCTGGGTGCTGGTGAAAGAGAAGACAGCAGGGTTGGCCTGGCTGCCCTCCCCCAGGCCTGGCCCCACCCCATGGGGCAGTGTGAGCAGGGAGATGGCTGAAGCTGGGGAGGCACCTGACACAGAAGTGGGGAGTCCGGCTCATGGCCAGGGCCCCCTCCCAGCCCTAGATCCTGCACATCTTTGAGCTGCTTCTACAGATGTCTCCGCTCTCTGGTGGCTCTTGTGTAGGGAACTCAACCCCGGGAGTTCAGTGTTGGATGAAGCGGTCTTTCTTTTCAGGAGTTGGGTTGCTACTTCTTCTCAGAAAAGTCCAGTCATGTGTGGGGGATTCAGCCAGGGGACCTGAGCAGATGTGGGATCTCCAACCTGCTCCTCCCTCCCTTGGGGTCTCAGTTTCTCTAACTGTTGGCGAGGCTGGGGTTCCTTTCTCCCTGATGCTCCTGCAGTCTCACAACCTCTCTGCCCTACCTGCTATCCTGCTCACTGTGTTCAGTCCCTCCTGCCCCTCCAGAGGGCTGCTCTCAAACCCTAGTGTGCCCTTGCCCACTTGGTCAGGGCAAGGTGGGGATGGACAGAGGCAGGAGGTCAGAGAGAGGCTGAGTTGGAGAGGGCAGATCACCCTGGGAGGGGGCAGGCAGGTGGCCCCTGGGACTGTCTATGGTGAGAGGGGAGCCCAGCACACAGCCAGGATACAATGACCCAGAGAGGCTGGTGCAGGGTCACAGGGTGCCAGTAGTCACATCGTATGGGAGGGGCCAGTAGGTGAAGCTAGAGGACTCCCTCTTGGTCTTGGGATGGGCACATGGCATAAACGTGGACTGACTAGGGGGCCTGGCAAGCTTTGTATATGCTCAGTTCTCTGCACAGGAGGGTTGGCAGGGGCCAGGGAGGCTGGGAGAGGGACAGCTGTTGAAATGGCCTTGGAAAGTTTGGGGCAGGGCAGGGTGCATGTGGCAGAGGTGATCCCCTTCTTGCCTAGGGCAGGGGTCCCCATCTCCCCTCTGAATGTGGACAAAGATCAGCATGATCATCAGCACAACCCTCTCCTTCTCCCCACCCCAGCCAGACAGTGAGCCTGCATCCAATCTGGTCTTGATGAGGCTTCCATAGCAAGGGGCACAGGTAGGCACTGCCTGAGCTGTAGATGCATTAGAAATCTGTGCCAGAGGAAGCTTCCAGAAGAGAGGCACTTTCTGGAACCTTCTGACAGCAGAGGGAAGACCATGTGTGTAAGAGCCAGTGAGGGCTCTTCCTCAGTCCCTCCTCTCTCCTTGACCACATGAAACTGGCTGCTTCTGTAAAATGGGTACAAGGAGCCTCAAAAGGATGCAATAGGGGAATGATGGGCCTGGGGTTGGGTATATATGAGACTCTCTGTTTTCTGTCTATCTGTATCACAAGCTGTACAGAAATATGAGGTTTTTCTTGATCTACTCAATTAGTTCCCACCAACTTCTTCAATGAATTAGAACTCAGGGCCTGATGAATTAATTGCAAGAAGGTAGATGAGAACAAAGGTGAGCTGTCAAAGCCAAGGAGTGAGAGGGAGAAGAAGAAATGGGCAGGATAAGTGGGCTAAATTTTCCCATTTACTTGAAAAAATTGTGATAAAATATCCATTTACTTTTCACTTAAAAAATCATTGAAAGGACCTGCATCCCTCCTCAGGCTACGGCCTTCCCAAGGGCTTAGCTGCAGGTGGCCAAGTTGCCTCCCTGTTCCGGAAAAGGAAAGGGGACAGGGGAGGGAGGGAAGGAGAGGAGGCAGAGGTAGAGGAGGTTGTAAGGGTGAGACCTGAGGGGACCTGGGCCCTGAGCCAGGCCTTCAGCCCTGCAGAAGGAGCCCCAGATGAGGGACCCTGCATGAGGGCGGAGGTACGAGAGAGGAAGCGGGGAAATTCTAGCAGTGTGTTAGTCCAGCCTAAGCCTGGAGTCATTTTCAGGAAAAATGAGATCACTTTGGGGATGAGGCAGGGATGGAACTTCCAACAACTTCTCTAGAAGGCTCCCAAGGGGAGAGAGTGTGTTTGTTGGGCAAGGGCAGGAAGAAAGCAGCAGGAATCTTTCTCCACAAGGGTGGAGGCACAGCGCTGACTCAGAGAACAGGATCAAGAATTCTGGAATGTTTGGGTCGTGGAACAACAGAATTCTAGCTTGCAGTCACTAGGAGCCAAGAATCGCAGAGGACTACAGTCTGCCCCGTCTCTTGCCTAACTCTCCTCTGCAGCCTCTGTGAAGGGCCCACCCAGCGGATGGCGCGTGCTCTCTGGGCAGGTTTAACCTCTGCCTGGGAGTAAAAACCTTCCTCTGGCTGAGCGGGGTCCTGTCTCCTACCACGTGGCCTCTGACCTACTTTAGCTGGGCACACAGGGCGGGGACTCTGGAGGTACCACCCACAGGTGGCTTTGCTCTGCCTTGGCCTCTAGTCCTCCACAGGCTTCAAGAAGTTCCATCTGTGCCCTTCTAGGAGTGCCTGTTGGGTCACGAGAGCATTCCAGAAACAATGTCTCCTGCTTGACAGTGAGCCAGGAGAGGATGACACAAGGAAGCTGAGGGGTACCCACTGACTTGGCTTCTGTCCAGGACCACTGCCCGCCCTGCCCACGCACCCTGCCCCAACACATACTCACTCAGGCTGCAGAGTGATGCCTGCAATGTGGTGCGTTGAGCAGCCAAGGAAGAAGAGAGGGAGGCTGACCACCAGAGCCAACAGTGACCCCAGCAGGCAAAGGACTCCGCAACGCATGGGGCCCAGGTGGAGGCGCTTGACGAGGACGCCCCCCACCACGATGCCCACAATGGCCATGGGGATGGTGAGCCCACCGATGAGCATGTTGGCGAAGGAGGCTGTGACAGAGAACTGGCGCTCCAGGAACTTAGGCAGGAAGGTGGCCAAGCCTGCCGCCATGGATGACATGCACACCTGAGACAGGACCACCAGCAGGAAGATGGGATGGCGCAGGGTTCGCAGCAGCACCCTGGGGAAGGCTGTTGGACAAGTGGAGAGGAAGTCAGAGGTTGGAGTGGGCAGGCCAGCCACAGCCTCTGCGTCTGCCCGTCCTGCCCAGTTCTGTTCATTCCATTCCATCCCATCCCATCCCATCCCATCCCATCCCATCCCATCCCATCCCATTCAATTCTACTATACCCAGTTCTATCCCATTCCATTTGACTCCTTTCCATCTTTGAGTTATTATTCAATGTGTTTATTTCCATTCAGTTCTGTCCACTTCCGTAAGGTTCTATTTCATGCCATCCCTTCTGATTCTGTTTCATTTGTTCCATCCTGTCTCATTTCATTCTTTCAGTTCTACTCATCATACCCCTCTTTCCCCCTACACTAAATCTTTTTTGCCCTGTCCTGTAACTCTTTCACTCACTCTTTCCTGTGTTGGCCTGGGACCTCCCTCCTAAGCCCTCAGCCCAGCCCTGCAACCCTACCCTGATTTTCCCATTCCTAGTTTCTATTTTTCCCAGAGCAATGCACCTAACAGACTACAAATTCATTCATTTAGGTCACTACACCTATTTTACTTTTTCTTTTTTTCTTTTTTCTCTTTCGAGGCAGGTTCTTTCTATGTAGTTCAACCAGGTCTTGAACTTACTTTGTAGCCCCAGACTGGTCGCTCACAGAAATCCTTCTGCCTCAGCCTCTGAAGTGCTAGGATTACAGGCATGTGGCACCACACACAGCAACCCACTTTTTTAAATTGCAGAGCAGGGTTTGTTTATTTATTTATTTATTTATTTATTTATTTTTCTGTGTTAATTGCTGAATCTTTGGAGCCCGCAGCATTGTAAGTACTCAATAAATATTTGTGGGGTGAAGAAATAAATGACTGGATATACAGATTAATATATAATCAAATGTCAAAATTTCTGGGATGGAATCTAAGGTCTCCAGAGAAGGTATCGGCTGAGAGGACTTGCTGCTAGGTGCCTGGAGGTGGAGCAGAGCTGGGACCTGAAGTGACAGACAGGTGTGGTGGAGAGGGCAAAAACCTTTTCTAGAAGAAGCAAATCATTTGCCAGTCAGGGCTGAGGGAGAGGTGGACATGGGGGTCCTCTGGGCCAGAAGGCCACATCTCTCTCTGCAGTGGCAGGACCAGGGTCTGTCCTATAGGAAATGAGATTTGTCTGTCCTTAGAGCATGGTGGAACCGGCTAGTTGTCCAGAACCCTAGGCTTAGCCAGCCCAGGAACTGTTTTCTTAAGAGCCAGGAAATAAAGGCAAACGGGCTAGGTAGGGCAGGTGGGGGATGGGGCTGTGGAATTCCCCCTTCTTTGTGTTCCAAACCTGTCTCCTGTCCCTAATCCCTTGCAATATATGCCATGTACCCTGCCAGAATTTGAACTCAGTGGTGTGGTCCTGGCCCTCACTTCAGGAAGTACTGCAGCTTCCTGCTCCCCTGATTCCTCATATAAACCAGGGGATTTTACTCCAGCTTTGCCCGAGTAGTATGAATGTCTTCACTGTAAGTGGGGTCTAGAGAGGGTAGGGATGTGCCCAAGTTCATCCAGAGAGGCAAGGGCTAGTCCAGGAGTCCCCTGCGTCTGCTGACTCTTATTCATTCCCCTGCCACATCCCTGCCTCCCGCTCCATCCTTGTCCTCCCTGGCAGCCTGACTTCAGAGGGCTCCCTCCTGCTGCAGGAATCGCTGCAGTGCACCGTGTGCCCCTCCTCCACCTCTCCTTGGCATCCATGGCCTTCTTTAGGGCAGATGGAAAATTCCTGGAGGGCAGGGCTATGCAATTTGTTTAGATGGTGCTACCTGAAGGGTAATTCCAAGGCTTGTTTCCAGCTCACAGGCAAGTCTTCCCATAAAACAAGGCTTTCCTCAGCCTAGGATGATGTCTGCCCATCAGGCAAGCTAGAGCCCCCTGCAACTCAGTGATTATATCTTCCTCGTAATTCATCTCAGAGGCCAGGCACCTGCCTCAAATAGAATAGGTCCTCCCGAGATTTAGGGCTGTGTGACTCAGGAGCCTCTGCCTTGCCCCATGGTTCCATGAAGGTCAAAGCCAGGCCTTGCGGTCAGACTGGCCCCTCTGGAGCTCAGGAGAAACCTAGAGGCCAGATGTTCAACTAGCTACAGAACCTGTGGTCAGCCTGGCCTCGGTCTGGAGGAACCTACAGAAGCTGAAACTATCAGTGATCTAGAACACCCACTTCAGGATTCAATTTCAGCAACCAATTACAGCATCTCTCTAGGCAGGAACCAAAGCAGTGATTAATAAGCTCTCCCTGGTGCAGTGCGCGGAGACTTCCAGCAGCTGGGGGTGACCTAACTTAGTGAAGCTAGTCCCTACCTCCAGGCATGGCCCCATGGAGTCCAGGCTTTGCTTTCTGGGGATGCTGGAAAACAGGGGACAATAATACTAATACTGCAGTATTAAGTCTTAAAAACATTTTCCAAGAATTGGGGCCAATTCCTTCCTGTTGCAAAAGTCCTCAGTGAGAGATTAAGCATCCTCCTGAAGCAGAGATGGCTCTACTTACTATCCCAGGGTGTGGTCACAGTAAGAACAGTAGTGCAGGATGATCATGGAAATAAATGAACCCTACAGAAGTACAGCTGTTTAAATAGTATACAGGGACTTTCTATATACCACACTATTTTATTCTCATAATAGATCTTGGAAGTGGCAGAACAAGGATTATTGGTTCAATCTTCAGATGAGGAAACTCAGGTCAGAAAACTCTACCGGACTGTGGGCCTGGTCTCACTACGATGTCTTTTGATGTGCCATTCAGTGCTCTTCAGGAGCCTGACACTCAATGAATGTTCACGGGACTGGGATCTGGTTACAAGGTGGACTCGGGCTGCTGATTGAGTTCACAGTCTCAGGATCAGAGCTGCAAGAATCTTCTACTTTTCAGTCTACCTTTCACTGTACTGAGAAACTATACGGGGGAGACTAGGCCCAAAGAGGGGCAAGAACCCAGAGCAAAATCTCAGCGCTCCCTTCATCCATGCCACAGCCTGGAAACCTAACAAATATTTACAGAAGGCCTTTGTGTTCAGGACCAGCGATGGGTAGGAGGGGAAGGGCATGGGCCGTGACCTTTAGGAGCTTACCATTTGGAGGAAGGGCTGGACAAGTACATGGCACTGATTAGAATTGATAGAGAATCTGGAAGGGAAAGCAGCAAAAGGAGGGAGGGAAGCAGCTCTGCTAGCTGGGAGAGCCAGACATGGTGAAAGGAAGAGCGGATCTTGCCCTTGACCTACAGGGACATTGTGGTTTAAATATTCAGTGTTCCTCAAAGACTCCTATATGGAGGGTTGGATCCCCAGTAGGGCATATCATGAGGATGTTAACATTATTGATGGTTTCCACTGATTGGTTCATAGCCGAACGGGCTATTAGGAGGTGGGGCCGAGTTGGATGAAGCAAGTAACTGGAGCTATGTTTTTACAAAGTACATATATCTTATCCCTAGCCTCTCTACTTCTGTCTCTGTCTCTCCCTTGCCTTTCCTCTGTCCTTGTCTCCTTTCCAGCTACCACGAGGTAAGCTTCTACCACCTCTCTGCCTTGCTACATAAGCCTAAAGCAATGAAACTGGGCAAAAATGGACTGAAACCTCTGAAACCATGAACCAGAATAAGTTTTTCTTCCTTTAAGTTTTTTCCCTCAGGTATTTTCTCATAGCAACAAAAAGCTAATGCAAGGGATGAGGACAGATTTGATAGGTAACAGTAACAATGTTTCAGGCAGAGAGGATTGCATGAGCAAAAATTCACAGGAGTGTATGGTGCTTTGAGGGGCTTATAATCAAGGAAGGCAAGAAGGGGCTGGATCTTGTATAGCCTTGATGGCGCTTCTGGCCTGTCTTCTTCAATCTTGGCCCAAGGCCACTTACCTTTGATGAACTGGATCACAGTCAGGTCTGGTGCCATCTGGGCTGGGTTATCTTGCTTCTTTGAGGATTCCCCAGGGCTCTGCTCAGAGACAGAATCCTCAACCTGGAGAGATACACAATCCAGGGTAATCAGCTGAATACCAGAGGTCCTACTCAGAGATGGCTGTTGGCTGGGTAAGGGAGCTCTGGAAAGGGGACATGAACGGTGGAAGTTTTGTCACCCCAGGAGGGGTGATGGGGGCCAGCAAATGTCCTACTGGTCTTTGGCCCTAAAGGTATTCAACAGGGGGTTTTGGAAAAGGGAATACAATTTCTGTGATTAAACTTTATCATCATAATCATTAACATCTTAATAGTTACCAATGTTACCATTTAAATAACCACCATTATTGTCATTATTATTCCTATTGTTAAATATCATCCCCGTTGCATCACAAATATCCTAAGTAAGTGACCAGTTTATTCACGATGAATAAAGATATCATTATGGTACCTCTATGATATAATGATAATCATTGTCTCAATCTCGGTCACCACCACCAGCACTATCATCATTATCACTGTCAATCAAACCTTCAAAATCATTATCATATCACTGTGTGTAGCATGGCCATTATTGCTACATGTGTTTTCACTAATATCTCTATCACCAAGCTCATCTCCATCACCACTGCCACCGACACCACCAGTGGCACCAGGAATACTATCAACTCATAATACAATCACCACTATCCTCACAGTCACCAATAATATTTCCTAAATCATCATCCATATCATTATTAGTGCTACCATCCATCACCTATTCCACCACTCCCATCATCATTAATGTCCTTGTCACCATTGACAACATCTTTACCACTTTTACCACCACCATCAACATCAACCTCAACATGATGGCTCCTATGCCTCTATCTTTAACTATTATGTTACTCATGACAGTCATCATCTGGTGAGCCACCAGGAGCAGGAACTTTGGTAGGAGCTGTGCCTACTGAAAGGTGGGGTGGTATGATTCTCCAAGCCTGTCCTGTTCTTTACTGTCTGCTAGGACAGGAAGTTGGGAGAGGGTAAGAAACAACAGCCTCTCCCTCCTCCAGGAAGTCAGGTCACACCCAGAGGATGTGTCCTTCTCTGGGCCCAGAGTATGAAGATGCCCAGGGACAGTGGAGTGGACCCCTTCACCCAGGTAAGGACAACTTCCATGTGATTCCTAAAGGAAGGTCTGGGGAAGAGAGGACTTGCCTGTGTGGGCATGATCAACATTTTCTGGGTGTCAGAAAGAAGGGAAGAAATAATAAAAAGTGGTATCAAAGACCTAGATGTTAAACCAGAAACACTGAATCTTCTGGAAGGTGAAAATGTAAAACTCTTGAAGTCATGGGCATAGGCAAAGACTTTCTCAACAGAACCCAAACTGTACAAGAAATAGCACCAAAAATCAACAAATGGGATCATAGTATATAAATTTCTGCTCAGCAAAGGAAACAAAAAAGAGTGAAATGACAGCCTACAGAGCGGGTAAAACTTTTGTCAACTATTCTTCAAACGGAAGATTAATATCAGAAAACATAAAGAACTAAAAAAGTAAACACCTCCCAAAAAAGATTCAACCAAAAAGTGAGCAGTTAAAACGAACAGACACTTCTCAGAAGTTCAAATGGCCAATAAATACATGAAAAAATGTTCAGGACTTTTTGGTATTAGAAAAATGGAGGTCAAAGCAATACTGAGGGTCTACCTTAGTCTAGAAAGAATGGCCATCATTCAGGAAATGTTCATGAAGTTATAGAGAAAAATGAACTCTCCTACAGTTTGGTTGGAAATGTAAACTAATATAACCATATGGAAATCAGTGTGGATAGGTTTTTTAAAAGTAAAAGTAGAAATTCTAGTCAACCCAGCTCTATCTCTTCTGGGTATCTTCCTGAAAGAGTTAAAGACATCATATTACAACGATACATGTGTACTCATGTTTATAGCAGCACATCTCACAATAAATAGCTAAGTCTTGGAGACAGCTTATATGGCTGGACGAAGAAAATGTGTTGTGTATACACAGTGGAGCCCTATTCTGCCACATAGATGGATCACATTTCACATGTGGCATAGATGCCACATTTGAATCATATGTAGGAAAACGGATGCACCTTGGAAAAATACTGCTAAGAGAAAAAAATCAGACAAAGAAGGCTAAATAGTGAATGGTTTCTCTTATATAAGAAAGCCAAAGTATAAATAATTTAAAGAACAAAATAAAAGACAGATGATAGGAAATGGGTAAGTGGATGTTTTACAATAGGAAAGGAATTTAGAGACGGAGGAAGAAGAGGGGGGAAGGCAATGATGAAAAGGACTAAGATGTGATATGCATATATACCAAGTTCTCACAATAAATCTATGCATTACCTTTTGCAAATGTGTACTAATAGGAAAGAAAAGATTGGTTAATCCCTACTAAGCACTTGCTCCATGGATTTATACTGTTGAAACAATGGATGCATAACTCATAGCTTGACCACTGGGCTACATTCCTAGCCTTGCTTTCATTATTTTTTCTATGCAGCCTGAGGTCAGAGTTACAAGCAACACATTCAGTGGAAGAAGTTGTAGCCCTGGTGTAAAGAACTGTTTAGAACAGGCTGCCTTGGGAGGAAGTCAGTTTCCTCATAACCGAAAGTTGGTCGAGGATGCTGGATATCATCCATTGGTCTGGAGAGCCTCCTTGGGCTCCCCTGGTGAGGTCTTTTGTCTGCCTATGTTGCTTCTCTGAGGTCCCCTAGTCCTTACTCTTCGGGGTCTGACATGTTTTTCTCATCTCATCTCATTTTGTGGGGGAGAGGCAAACGCTGGGTTTCTTCACATTTCAGAAGCTCCCTGGCCTCCTCTGTGGGCATCTCCTATTCCAGATCTTCTGCTTCCATCCCTGTGTTGACCAAAAGCCTGGCCTGTCCCAGCAGGGCAGTTCATTCAAATATTCATTCTTGTGTGTTTCCTCCCTGTGGGCTTTTCTTCTCTTTCTCTTCTCTCCCTTCACTGCAGCAGGGAGCGTGCTTGGATCGCCTGGCCTCAGGAGAGGTTTGTGGCAAGGCAGAAAGAGCTAATTCTCTGTGAGGTTTTCTTTCCTAGTTTCTGCTTCCAAAGCTTGAATCTGCTGAGATTCTCTTGGGTGTGTCAGGAGTGAGGAAAGAGGATGAAGGGAAGAAAATGTTATCCTTTTTACAACTAAAAACTGGAAAGGAGGAGAGGGTAGGCACTGAATAGCTTATATAACCATATAAGTTCCATAAGCAGTGGGGAGCCAAGTGCTTCTGGGATAGGGTGCAGGAGGCAGGTCACTCCTACAGAGCAAGCTATAGGCCCTCCTAATGAGGCAGGGGTTCCATGTTCTCAACCACACCAAGACATCTCTGCTCCAAGTGTGCTAAGGGATACCACATAGCATGACAGGTGGGCGTCACCATGGCGTCCAGAGACAGCTGATGATAGTGACATTTGGATGGAGGTAAGGCTACCCTAGCACTTGGGCACTAGGTAAGAACTCAGAGCTTTTGCTTCACCTTAGTGAGAAATGAAGAAGTTGAGTTCCTGGATAATCTGAGAGGATGGGCATTCAGAGTAGAAATTAGATTGATTTTTAGAGAAAATAAAGAAATTACTTTATATATATTTAAGTCTGAGTCAAGCCTTACTCCACATCTGTCTTCCCTGCTGGACCCTGAGCTCTGCAAGAGCGGCAACCCCACTTACTCTCTCTTGTTCTCTGTTGAAACCTCAGCAACTAGCTCAGTGCCTGGGGTAAAGTCATAGGTATTCGATAAATACCTGTTAAAAGAAACAGAGCAAGAGATGGCTCTAAACTGGGGTGGCTGCTGTCAGTGCCAGACTCTTGGGAAAAAAACCGAGAGCAGCAAGAGGAGATGCACTCACACAAGTGGGTTTCTGGGCCGAGCGCTTAGACACAGGCAAAGTTCAACAGAGCAGCCCAGGGAGCAGGCAGAACGGAGATTCCCTGCAGGCCACCCCAGGCCACAGCTAGGTGGACTCAGGCTACATGTATGCACAAGCGCAGGAGGGAGGAGTTATGTGTTTCTTCACTGGGGAGTAAACAAGTTCTGAGACAGGGAACTTCTTCAAATCACACATCTAGAAAGTGGCAAAACTAAGGCCTGAGCTCAGAGTTGTCCCAGGAGGAAACTCATGCATTAAGCCCTGTGAACCAGCAGCTCTGGTGTAGAACAGAGTTCAGAGGCACCTTAGATTCCAAGAGGCCTGAAAACTCACCATTCGTCTTGGGGGTAGGAAGCTGGGCCTGTTATTCACTTATACCAAAGGGCCACGCTCCCTGATACAGCAGCCACTGAGGCTGAACAGGCTTGTTCCAACTGACATATGTTGCAAGTGCAAAATATACCTTGCATTCTGAAGACTTAAGTACAAGAAAAGGAAACTATTTTATTTATTTTTTATATTTATTATATGGCACAAATTAGAATGTTTTAGATATACTGAGCAAAATAATTAAATTTCTTTTTCTAATTTCTTTTTGCTTTTGAGTGTGCCTACTGGAAAATTTAGAATCCTTATGTGACTCACATATTTCTCTGGCCATGCTGCCTTAAAAGAGAACAAGGGAGCCTCCTCATTCTTTTCTCAGTCCCAGCCCCACTGAGAGGTCAGGGAGGGACATCACAGGGGCCTGAGGGGCCTGGGCAGTTGAGGGAGAGGGTGCTAGCATGGGAGCTCTGCCAGGAAGAGGGTCTTTCTTATCAGGGAGTGTCAAACTGGTCCTGGAGAGACAAGCAGAATTTTGTGAGTTCCTTGCTCCCAGGTAAACATAAACACAACTGCAATGTTATCTGCTCCTTATTGTGTGTCCCTATAAGGTTGACACTTCCCTCTCACACCCACCACACCATTCAGTTTTCACAACAGTCTGTCTGGTACAGGCATTGTTACTGCATCTATTTCATAGAAGAGGAAACTAAGGTCCCAAAGTAGAAATACCCCCAGGGAGTTATTGACCAAGAGGCTTTCAAGCCCAAGTTCTCTGTCTTGAACCCTGAAAGAGAGCAAGGGATTTGAAGACAGGAGGGAAGGGACAGATCCGCAGGCACCTGGGGGTGGGGAAGGCATGCCAGGAGAAGTGAGGTTGAGGTTTTCAGAAGATAGGAAGGGAGAAGTGATTTGAAGCACAGGCATAGTATGAGTAGCTGTACGGTGCTGGGAAAGAGTTGGTCACTGAGGACTGGCAGTGGGGACACCAACATGACTAAAATAAGCACTTTGTACTAAGGGGATGGAGCTTTATTCTATGGTATCAGAAGTCACTGTCCCTGGCTCCCATCCCCTGTGTTCTCAGTAGTTTCCTGTTCTAATCCCTCATCTGTTTTAAGGACTGCTGACTAATAGCAGCTTCCAGAAACAGGAAACACTGTGTTTCTGCTCAGAGCAGGGCTTGGAATACAGTATGGCCCATCTGGACTGCGGTTTGCCCAGGTCAGCAGCCCTGGGCTGGGGGCCACTAGAACTTCCCGTCTTGAGACTCTGTGCTGATCACTGCAAGCCTGCAGCACATGACACACAAGGCCTCCTGGCTGCTGGGCATCTGGGGATCCTCGAGCTGTCCTTGGGAATCAGAGTTCTTGAAGGGCACTGTCCTGGAGCTGGGTTCCCAATCCCACAGACCCAGGGTGGATTCTGGTGGGTAATGTAGAACTCTTGGCTTCTGTCTCACATTGCCACAGGAAACAGCCACAAGGATAGGTTACCTGTTCAGAGAGAGTTTTAGCAGAGCATTTGGAGATCTGAGCTTCTGCGAGGAATGAAACACACTTCCAGCCTTCCTTCAGTGAGATCATGCAATTGATTATTCCTCTTTTTCCCAAGGTTATCAGAAGCTCAGACTGAGTAAGTGGCTTAACTATGCCAACCAAATTAATTTCCTAAGTTTATCGGTACGATTTAGATATACATAATGATCACATTCCTCACGGGAGACTTGTACCTGTACATGATGTCTTAGTTTCTCTTTTTTCCCCCATTCCCCTTCCCTCCTCTTATTTACAAAGCTTTGTTTCCATTTTATCCTTATTTTTCATTTTTTTCTCTTCCTTTCCTCCTCTTCTCCTTTCCTCTTGAACAACTTCTTCCTATTGTATAATATCTATTGTATGTTTTGTTCATTTGTACTTTCAGTTTCTCACATGAGACAAAATTAATTTTTACAGTCTATGTATTCTATTAACATTTTGCTCTTATTTATATTTTTCCTGCTCCTTAATCTTGATTAATTAATTTAGTACGGGTCATGCAATGGGTTTTCCTGAGAATGAATCTCATCTCCATAATTTACTAGCAATGTGACCTGGTTGCTTAATTTCTTTATAACTGTGTGATAACTGCATCTGCTGTATATGTGGTTAAGAAGATTATATGAGATAATCCATACAAAGACCCTAGAACAGTGATGGTAATAAATGTTAGCCTAATTCCTACTATTTTGCTAGTATTATCCTGAGTTTGGTGTAAGCTGCCTCAAACTCTTGCTGGAGTAGTGTGGAGGAAAGATATAGGAAAGCAAGTAAGAACCACAATGACATGTCACCTCCCTTTAATTAGAACAGCTACTATAGAAAAAAAAAAAAAAAGACAACAAGTGCTAGAGAGGACACAGAAGAGAGTCTTAGTTATTTTCTTGTTGCTGACAACTGCAACCTGAAGGAGGAAACGTTTATTTTGACTCACAGTTTGTAGAAGTTTAAGTTCATAGTCAGCCGGCTCCAAGGCAGAGAATCATGGCAGAGGAGAAACAGTGTTTAGACAGGCAGCAGGAGCCAGAGAGCGATCAAGGAGAGGGCTATAGACCCTTCAAGGCCACACCATCAGTGACCCACCTCCTCTGACCAGGCTTCACTCCCCAACATCACAGTTAGCTAGAAACTCATCAGTGAAGTAATCTATTGACAGGTATCACGTCTGCATGTATCCAATTGATACAGGAGGTAGGCTGTGGCAAAGCTGACTGGGGAAGTAAGTGGGACTTGTCAATTACAAAATCCCAGCACAGTGCCAAATAATTCCCAGGAACTCATATATGAAATTTCTCATGGGCTCCTGTGAGATGTGGACAGAATAAGAGACAAGCTACCATGAGGAGCATACTACAGTAACTTCTCAAGGTAGCACACTCTGTGTAGGCACAGAACGCACTTTTAATTTTGTTTTTATCTGTTTCTCTGTTTGTTCAGACCAAATTTACTGTACTGAGCTAGTTTTTCCCTTATCCCTTCATCTCTCAGTTTTAAAATAAACTTTTTGGGCACTGTTTTTGGCTTGTGTTGTCCAATTCTTTGAGGAAAGAAGGACCTGGAATACTTTTGACTGGCGAGCCATTCCTAAGGGAACTACTCGACAACATAATCACCTCTCCAAAGCCCGCCTGTGAGTGCATGAGGCTGGGGTGGGAGCACACGTCCATTTATAAACCATGACAGAAGCCCCTGCAGTGTTCGTAGGAATGTAAAAAGAAGGAAAATCTGTCATTTGTGATAACATAAACCTGGAGCATATTATTAAATGAAATAATCCAGGCACAGAAAAGAAAATACCACATGATTGCATTTCTATGTAAAGTCTGAGAAAGTAAAAATCAGAGAAGCAGAGAGTAGAACAGTGAGTCCTAGGATTCTGGGGAGAAAGGATTGAGGAGATGTCGATCAAAGGACGCAAAACTTTAGGCGAAAGAGACAAATTCAAGAGACCTCTTATACATCATGGTGACTACAGCTACTAACAAGATATTGTATACTTGAAAGTTGCTAAGAAAGTAGATTTTAAGTGTTTTCAATTTAAATGATACTTAAATTATAAATATGTGAAGTAATCCATAATTAAATAGCTTGGTTTATCCATTCCACAATATACGTGTACATCAAAACCACATTTGTTACACCATAAACATGTTCAATTTTTACTTAATTAAAAATAAATTTGAAAAAAATTTTAGAATTTTTCAAAAAGATAAGCATTTAAGAAGACTCTTAGTAGAAAAACAAGTTTTTCTTTTTTTCTCTTCTAAAGAGTTGGCTTGATCAAAGAGAGGGACTAAAAACAAGTACTTCTGTTTACTGAGCCTATATCTGGGACACTGAACCATGTACCTCCACATTTTGCCTTATTGCATTATTCCAAAAGCTCCAAGATGTAAATGTCATAGTTATAGCAATTGTACATGTTTCAGTTATTAAGTAGCAGAGCTGGGTCCGTATGGCACAGATACCGTGTGTCTACTCCCTCCCCACCGCCACTGCAGCATGACTCACACACTGAGAAAACTTGCAGGGTGCCTTTTGGACCACATCAGCCACTTCTCAAGTGTCTTCCTTAGCATCAGTAAGGTATTGGACTAGATTCACTGGTTTTAAGTAACAGAATCCAGTTTCAATCCTGTTCTAAAGATTGAGACAGGGGGTTGAAATTGTAGCTCAGTGGCAAAATATTTGCTTAGCATGTGTGAGGTCTGAAACTAGCACAGGGAAAAAAAAGACTGAAAGACTGGTATACAAGAACACAGAAAAGCGGAGATACTCTGACTGAAGTATGTGTGGTGTGTAAGGGGTGGGAGGGTCTTAGCTCTGCTCAGAGATGTTCCGCATTTTCTTTATGATGGTACCCTTGGAGTTCTATAGAGTTCAGTTGGAAAACCCTAAAGCAGATCACAAAAAGAACCTGATGTATGTGGAAGCTCCACGTGACCAGGTCAGGGACAGGACTATTATCAGCCCTTTAGGGTTATGACGTAGCTTTGTACAAACAAGTGCAAGGGTCACCAACCTCCAGGGACATCATTGACTCTTTGGACCTCAATCCTTCCATTTGTGAGATAGAGTAGGGGTGCAACCTTAGAGAGGGTAGAGTTGTAGAGTCACAGCCTTGGATTACAGGGCATGGAGAAAGACACAAAGGGCTCCAAGACTGGCCGGGAGGGTCTAGAGGCAGGGGCTGCAAGTAGAAGGCAAAAAGGATAAGGAAGGCTTGCAGCACCTTGCAACATAGGCTGCAACTGGGCTGCAGTGGGAACGTGAAAGTGCCAGGGGGGTATGGGCAGATTCCAACAGACCACCCTTAAGTCTTGGGTTTTAAGCAATCTTTCCACCTCCCTATTCCCCCAAAGAAGCACACTGAGGTACATGACTGGTAGACAATGGGCCTTACCATGGGCTTATAGATTCATAGCCAATGTAGAATGTGGGTTTGGGGAATCATAGATAGAATCTCAAAATAATAGAATGCAAGTACTTTAGAATCTCTATTAGGAACACAGAACTTTAAAACCATGTTATAGACTCTCAGATTCTCAGAGAAATAACAGAAATAAAAGACAAGTAGCTTCTTGGAAAATATGACCCAAGGGAAAGTCACAGAGTCTCGTGATGCTCAGAGGCTGGGCCAGACTTGAGTCCCCACTGCAAGAAGGCTGAGTAGACAGAAGACTCAGACAGCACAGGAGGTGGCAGCTGAAAGGGGACAGGGAATCTGTTAGGGAGCCCCTAAGAGACCACCTTTCTCCACAGATCCTGCAGAGCCCTACCCCTGGGCACAGAATTTCACAGTCCCAGTTATAGGAACAACCTGAATTGTCTCAAGTGTCCCCTGTCTCTCCACACCTTGCCTTTCTTTACTACCTCAGGGCTCCTTGGGGTGAGCAGTGTGGTATGTATTACTCATCTCCGCTGTGGAAAAGTTCAGGTAACACCACAGAGACATGAACCATTTAAAGGAGACAGTGTCCAAGACGCCAGAGCTGGCAGACTCTGTTGAACCTATTGCTCATTATACAGATAGGGAGACTGAGGTCCAAGATCCTCTGCGGGTCACATATGGTAATCCTTATTTTATTTACCTGATACCTTTAAAAACTGCATACTTCCAGGAAAGAAGCAGAGCTGGAAGGGGTTTCTAAAACAATCCTCTTTCACTTTCTCTCCCTTGCCCACTCTCTCTCTCTGCAAAAACGGATATCCCTTGTATGGGGACCTGGAATTTCTGGCAGCCACTACTGCTTAGTGGGCCTTTCCCCTTGTTCCATGCTGGTCCCATCAGTGGCCCTAGTGGGCCAGGCCAGGCAGCATTACTGCAAGCAGCCTGGCCAAGGCAGCCTCAAGGAGATAGGGAATGATTCCTCCCACATCAATATTTATTGCCAGAGAGCCGCTGGAAGCAGATCATCATGTTCTCAGACTCCAGTTCTTTTTTAAGAACCTCTCACCCCCCTCCTCTCCCCACTCCCCATCCCCATTGTGCCAACAGAATAAATGCAGACAGCCAGACAGGTTCACAGCCGGGGAGCCAGCGCTTCAAGACATCACAGCACTCAGCTCTCAAACTCTGACTTTGAATCACAGCAGCTCTGACTTGGGAATTACGCATTCTCAGACTCTGAGGTGAACAGAGCTTTGCTACAGGAGCCCAACCCTCTGCACCTTACCAGACAGTGCAGAATGGGAAAGGGACTTCTGCTCAAGGTCACCTAGCAGAAATTGTGACAGAGCCTGCCCCAACCTTGCGCCTTCCATACTGTCCATTCCACTGCCCACTATTCAAAGGCAGGGCCCAGCTCAGAGTGTAAGCACCACTCCCACTTCCAAGAACTCTTCCCCAAGTTCCAGGAATTCGTGTCCTCCAGATTTTGGCCTGAGCTAGGTAGAACTAGGAAAGAGAATCTGAGGTTTCAAGTTGTCTTGTGCTTTTGAAACAGGTCCTTTCCCTTCACTGCTTCCCCTGCCTCTGAGTCTGTGTATCCGTCTAGTATCAGCCCAGCAGCTCCAGCAGTTCAGCCCCCGAGCAGTGTGTGGGTCCACTGCTAGCCTTCTGGCCAATGTACTGTCTCCCGCCTGCCCGTTGCATTGCACAGCTGGCATGTCACCTCTCTCTGCACAGTCTCTTTGTCCTTCACAGTCTTTTAATCTACCTGTCACCTGGTGACAGATGTTCCTTTCAGGTTACTCACTGGTCCTGAAGGCAGCAGTTAAGGCTGGTTAGTTTTCTTTGGTCCATGCCCACCGTCTCTCCAGCCTGGCTGGTGTGGGGTGAGGTGGGAGGGTTTTGTAGGGTGGCCGTGGCAGGGAGTCAGACAGACTCAGGCTCAAACTCCAGCTTTTCCAGGCAGAGAACTCTTTAAGCCCAAACTTTCTTGCTCTAACAAATTCAAATGCACCAGCCTACCACATTAAATAGGATTCTTCTTGCTGCAAAATATATGACAGGAGTTTTATAAATTGTCCCTTTGAAATTAGAATTTCGCTTAATTTATGACTAATTTTCTACCAGCCACTTCCCATTCTTAGGAAAGGAAGGAATCTAATACATAAATTTTCAGAATGTAATGAAATGTGTATATTAAAAAAATAATGAAATTAACTCAAAGACATAAAATTAAACTTAAAAAACATTTTTGGAGTCTTTTTCTTTTCTTATTTAGAGTCAATGTGTTGTTTTTCAGGCCCCATGTTTTTGTGAATTTCTGGAAAACTTGGAATCATCTGTCCTGCCCAAGGGTCATAGGCTCCTGCCCAGTGCACCAGATCTGGGATCTCAGGCCAGTTTCTCTACCAGGGTGGGCTTCAGAGTCCTCCTCTAAAGAGAGCCCACCTATCCTGGGTCCCTGTGACATCCTTCATTATTGATACTTGGCTAGGAGTCTTTGTCCTCCCTAGCCTATGCCACTTTTTTTTCCCTTTGTCTTTTTGAGATGAAGTCTCCCTATTCAGTTCAGGCTGGCCTTGGGCTCATTTTGTAGCCCAGACTGGTCTCAAACTTGCAATGATCCTCCTGCCTCAGCCTCCTGAGTGTTGGGATTACAGGAGTGCGCCACCACACGCGGCAGCCTGTGCCACTTTAAGAGTCAAGCCCATGTACTACACTCCAGTGTCCAGCATTGAGCCAGGCTTGGAGGAGTTGTTCAGTGCTTATTTGTCCCCGTCACTGTCCCCAAAAGGGTAAGATTCCCATCTACAGCCAAACCTTTTGCCTAAGCCTTTTCTGCACCTGGAAATCCCACCCCTCTTTCTATACTTCCTTGAATCCTTTCATATCCACTCAAATTCCTCCTCCTCCGAAAGCCCTCCCAGACTCACCCTCCACAGCCTCCACTTCTTGGCATTCCTATTGCACATTCAGAATTCACAAATGGCCAGCACCGAGGGGCACAGGCTGAGACCAGACTGCATGCTCTTCCACGTACTCCCCGTTGCTGGCTGTGTGAGTCCTTCCACACGATACAAGTAAAGCCCTGGATCTCGCTGTGGACAGGGCTGGTGACACTCACTACGCAGGGCTATTGGGTACATACAGTGGAGCCCAGACAGGAAGGAGCTTGGTACGCATGGACGCATGGGTGAGAGCTGGAGCCTGGGCTGAGGCAGGACACAGAGGGGCTTACCTTGTTGACAGGTGAGGCCGCACCTGCTAATGCCTTTTGCCAGAAGCGAAGCTCATGCTTCTCCTTGGGCATCTCCCTGGGGAAGAAGAAGTAGGGGATGGCAGCCAATGCCACCATGCCAGCAGAGATGAGGAAGCCCAGCCACCAGGCACCCACCCATCGGGGGTCCTTTGGGGTCAGGCTGACACCACCTGGAAGAAAAGATCATGGTAATGTTAGCGTTAAGGTGGGTTATCGCCTGTAGGCCACCACCCTGGGACTGGCCTTTGAGATAGGAGACAGCGTGATGGTGGTGGTGGTGGTGGCGTGGGGTATTAGGAGACCTGAATTCTAGTCTTGGCTTTTCCATTTATGTGCCATGTGACTTTGGGCAAGTCTCTGACCCTTTCTGGATGGTAGCTTCTTCAGTTACTGAGGCAATGCAGCATAATGCTCAAAGTCATGAACAACTGAGACTGGAATCCGTTACTAACTTCTAACCTTGGGCAAGCTACTTAATTTCTTTGTGTCTCAGTTTCTTCCCCTGCAAAATATAGGTATAGTATTAGTAGGTTTTCTGGGAGTGGGGGACAACAGCTGGGATAGTAGTTTTTATATCACAAGTTTATTATGAGAATTATAGAAACTAATACATGTAAAGCTAAAAAAGAAAATTAAAAATTTAAAAATCAAGGGCTGAGGATATAGCTCAGTGCCTGGCAAGCACAAGGTCCTGAGTTCGACTACTAGTACCAAAAAAACAAAACAAAACAAAAAAAACACCAATTTAAAAATCCACAGAAAGAGAAGAGGAAGAGAGAGACAGAAAGAGAGCAAAACTAACGCAGGTAAAGAACATGTTAGAATAGTAATACGTTGGCATTTGCTCTTCTTCCTCCTTTTTCCGTTACTATTACTATTGTGATTATTTACTAAATAAAATTATTTTATTTTACTTTCTTTTTGAGGCAGGATTTTGCGATGCAGTTCAGGCTGGCCTTGAACTCAACTTTGTAGCCCAGGCTGACCTCAAACTCACAGTGATCCTCCTGCCTCCTGTCTCCCAAGTGCTGGGATTACATGTATGTGCCAACATGCCCAGCCTTAAATCAAATTATTGTTAAGTTAAATAATGGTTAGGACTGCTGTGCTAGTTCTCAGAATTGCATGCTGATGAAAATCACCAGAGCTACTGATCCCACTGAAGATTTACTAGAATGACCACAGGGTGAGGTAGGAAGGCAACCAGGGAATGTGTACCTTCAACAGGTTACCTAGGAGATTGTGATCCCCCACGTAGGGTTAATTAGGACTGGATTATCCTAACGCACTCCTGGTTGCAGTGAACAAACCTTTCCTGAAACGAAGCTCAGAGAGGGCTGAGCTGGAGACTTCCCCTTCCAATCTCCATGGCACCCATAGACAATTTGCAAACATATAAATGAGTGACAACACCAGAGCCAGCAGCTGCTTTCCCAGGTGCTTGATCCTGAGCTGTTTCTGGGCAGGGGCCAAGGTACACAGTTGGCTCTCAGCAAATCTATCAGAACGTGGCTTTGCACTGGTGGGACCTGATTTCTTCCACCCTTGTTACCTGCCCTGCCTCTGTGCCAGGCTAGAGAGAGCTCATACAGCAATCTTCCCAGTTCCTCCACTCACCCTGGTCTGTGCCTATAGTAGGCAAGATCTTCCCACCCTATAAAATCCCCCATAAAGAAAAAGGACCTGAGAGATGGCTCATTGGTCCCTTGAAATGCCATATCTGCCAGTGGAGCTGCCAGGATGGTGTCATTATGGGCAGAAATCACACTCCTTCCTCCAAGAAAAGGTGTGCCTCAGAAACTCAGGACAAGCCTGACTCACAGGGCCTTTTTTTCTGGGAAGAGAGCAATTGTGACCAAACCCCAAGTCTTATTCTACGGTCAGCATTCTAGAAGGAGCAGAGACAGGGCAGGGCTGTCCCTAATGGCTATTGTACAGAACTGCCTAGACCTATCCTGGCTAAAGGTACCATAGACAAAAGCTAGGGAATGTTCATTTAGCCACACAGGTGTCACCTGAGGCTTCTAGGACCTTCTGGAAAATCCCCAGCTGAGGGTCAGAACTTCTGAGTAGCAGAAGGCACAGCTGGGGCTCACAACTGGTTGGTGTGAGAAGCAGGCAGCTGAGAAGCCACAGCAACAGGCTTCAACAGGAGTCCTTCTCCCTGAGGGCTCCAGAGCTCTGAAACCCACAGGACTCTTCCCTCGCGGCCACCTTCAGACTAAACTCCAGTCCTGCCTCTGGGCTCCTTCTGGCCACTGGCTAGATCAGAGACCATTACTTCTTAAAATGTGCCCCAGCAGTTTCCAGGATCCTGAGGTGGTCCTAGGAGGTCATTGAAGTGCCCCAGTGCATGTCCCCTCTGGGAGACACTGAAGGTGACATGTGAGTCACTGAGTTGTACTCCAGGTGCCTCTTTACCATCATCCTCTCTGTTCTACCTGAGTTTATGCACACCTGGGGTTGAGGGATGTGGAAGGGCAGCTATGTGACAAGGTAAAAGCTTGCAATAATGGTAGTGACAACAAGCATAAGTCTTCATCCTTTGGGTCTTCACAGTTTATCTCTGTCACCTTACTGGATTCTGCCCAAAGCCTTAAGAGAGAGATAGTACAGAGATTATGTTGAGGGTGAAAAAGCCAAGGCCCAGAGTAGGTTAGGGGCTTGGTGGTGCTGCGTGAGTGTGCACCTAGGTTGCCTGTTGGTGTTGGGGGGGTCAGTGCTCAGTGAGCTGGCATCTGTGTAACTTGGGGATGATGCATGGGTCCTGAAGCTTACCCTCTGGCATCCGGTCAATGTCCACATAGAGGCGCAGCATGAGGCTGCCCAGACCATAGGCCATCCCTGGCCCCATCATGGTCACAGCGAATAGAATCCCTACAACACAAAGCCTGGGTCAGGATCTCTAGCACTGGATTTGCTTGGTAGGTTGGTGCCTGCCAGATCTATGGCAGAGCGATCAATCTTCTCCTGACTTTTACTGGTCAGGTAAAGTAGAGATCAGGGACTCAGTGTCCAGCCCCCACCCAGGGTCTCTCTGCCTTCTACCCAACCTGGCCTGGCCCCCGGAGTCTGACTGGTGGGAGGCCCCTCACCAAGGTAGAGGGGTGAGTTGCTGTGGTGGGCAAAGTCGTCGATGTAGGAGATCCCGAAGGGCTGAATGGGCACCCCACCCACGCCGAGCAGGGTCTGCGCCACGAACATGACGCCCACCACAGTCACGTGCTGGACCTCTGTGAAGCTGGAGCAGCTGCCATTGGAGAGGTCAGGGGCCATGGCTGAAGCTGTGGGCAGGCACAGGGAAGCCTCGAAGTCTTGCGACACATCCTCTGAGAGATCGCAACACAAATAGGATCAGAGCCAAGATGCAGTACTTCCCAGTACTGTTCTAAGTACTGAAGAGAGGAATCTTTTGTTCCCCCCAACAAAGCTAGGGGACAGGACTCTTCATTACCCATTTCACAGATGAGGAAACTGATGCCCAGATGACCATGAGGCAGAGCAGAGGCAAGACTAGAATCCAAGGAAGTCTGACATCAGAGTCCTGCTCTTAATACTTTAGGAACCACCTTTCCGGCAGGGGCATTTGATAGGTTCATGGTAATAATGGCTCTTGGCTGAGGTCAAAGGAGGTAGGGTTTGAACTCAGTCCAGAAGAACAAACAAGATTTTCCCGAAAGAGAGGGAGGGGTGTTCTTGGGAGAAGTCACAGTACAGGCAAACCCAGGGCTCAAAAGGGCACCTGGTTGGTAGAATAGAAGTTCGGAATGGTTGGATCCCAAAGCATGCAGGCCAGGCAGGGGAGCTGGGGCCAGACCCTGAGAGCTCATTCATTTTTTGGGGTGGGGGTAGGGTAGGGAGCAAAGTCATCCCAGGACACAGTTGCAGAGTATAGGAAAGGACAATTTCTTAATTTAATACCAGATGTTTATGCCCTTTAGCTCACCAATATTTGGTCAGCAAACTTGAGACTGTCACACTATTATTATCCCAAATGAGGGAGTAGAAGCAGCCTTCTCTCTGGGGCCCTCCCTTTGTGGGAGCTTGGGCCACTGAGAGCCACGCCCTTGGACTGGAAGAGTCAGTGAGCCACCATCAGGAACCTAGAACTGACCTTCAGTAGAGGTTTCTTGGGCCACACTGTGTGACTTGGACAGAGGTCTTCACCTCTTGAGTCCTTACCTCCTAAAAGGGATTTCCCAGAACTCATGTTCTCTAAAGATGAGGAATTCAGAAGCAAGGAAATTCAGCAGTTCAGAGAAGGTGTCTAGGAATAGTTTTACTAGTTCGGGGCCTGGGGAAGCGCCTCTCTTTCTGAGCCTGTGTCTGCACTGTGTCTAGAGGAAATAATGATGACCCCAGCCCCATAGGGCTCTGAACATCGAGTGAGCATTGCCCCTGCTCAGTGTCCACTACACACTAGATATATTGATTATTCTAGAGATCTGGTCTCTTTTTACACTTGGGCCCTAGTGCCTTGAAGAAAGCCTGGCATATAATAGAGCTGCATCAGTGTGGAAGGAAGGATGGATGAATAAAACAGCTGGGAGTGTCAGAGCAGGGCAGAGGCTCAGAGATTATGGAGCCTCACCCACTCCAAGTCCGTGTGAATACGAAGGCTCAGATGGGAAAAGGGCTGGCGGTGAGGATGAATAACATGTAATCCTCATAGAAAGGGTTCTGAAAAAGAAGAAATCTTGGATGTGGAAATATGAAGTACTGGGCATGGTGACTCATATGTATAACCCTGGATACTTTGGAGTCTGAGGCAGGAGGATCACGAGTTCAGAGTCAGGTTGGGCAACTCAGTGACACCCTGTCTCAAAATCCAACTAAAATTAAAAAGGGGTGGAGATGTAGCTGAGTGCTCCTTGGGTTCAATGGTTCAGTCCCCAGTGACCCATACTGAAAGTTTTTTCAGCATTCCAAGCAATCATCTTGGAAGCTGTTCACTGAGGCTTAGATAAGCATTCTGCACCCTTCATGCACATTCTGCTTGTCCGCTTCTCTAGCTCTGCCTATGCCTGGCCCCTTTATTGCAATTTCCATTTTCTCCCCAGTGCCACCTTCACCTGTCACACAGCTCTCTTCATCTGCAAGCCTCCTTCCCCTAGTCTGGGCTGTAACAGCTCCCTCCCATCAGTCCCTAAGGTGTGGGTGTCTATCTAAACCTTGTAGCAGAATTGTTCATGCTCACTCCAAACTGCACTCTACTGGGAATGTCTGCTCTCAGCACTTCAGAGGTGGGAACTGTTGGGAGAGTAAGGCAGGAAGGGTGTGCTTGAACAGCTCTCCTCCCCTGGCAAGTATTCCTGATGTTGGGCTGGAGTATAGGCTCCTCCCCTGGGTTCTTTTCAACTTTTCCTTTCTGCCTTGCACAAATGACACACTAGGTTTTATGTTAATTTGACTGGAGAGAAGGGCCGAGTCTTCTGAGAGGGGGTCAGACATAGAGTAAATAGCATTAAGGTTTGTAAGGCAGACCACTGGATGAAAGGATGGGTGGAAGGGTGGGTGAGTGGATGGGTGGGTGAGTGTAAAGAAGAGGGAAGGAGGGAAGTGGATGCTTAGGCTGTTAGGGTCATTCTCTGAGACAGGCATCGTTCTGTCAAGTAGGCCCTCACCAAACTCTCATTGGAATAAACACTTTCACTACTCCTGTCTAAGATTCTTTTCATCTTTTAAATTTGTTTGTTCTCTCAGTGATTTTCTTTCACCAACCTCTTGGCTGTTTGTGAGGATTAAGTGCATGAATTAACACGATGTGCTTAGAATGGAGTCTGGTGCCCCAGAAGTAGTGTGCAGTACAATTATTCCACAAGCATTTCCTGAGGGTCTAGCAAATGCCAGGCCCTAAAGGAGGCAGTATTAAAAGTTCACCCCCCACTTCAAAGACACCACAGTGACATAGGAGTAGGCCTTGAGCAATAGAGGCCTAGAAGGCTTTGCCCTTCTGTCCTGGGACACCCCTCTTCCTCCTCACTCTAGGCCTGCCAGAGAGACACATATAAGTTTCCCTGGGGAGACGGGATAGGGTGGAGGACTAGTAGGTACCCTGGGAAGTGGGACCCATCTTGCCCTTATGGGCCTGTGGGTGGTTCCTGCTGCACAGGACTGCCCAGCCCATCAGGTTCTTACCTGGGCTGGTGTGGTCAAATCGGTATGGCTCCGAGACGAAGTGCGGGAGACTCATGAGTAGCCCCGCCAGGCCTACCAGGACAGCCCCATAGCCGATCATGCGGGGCCGGTGTACTCGGCTACCGAAATAGCTCACAAGCACAATCAAGGCTGTGTTACCCACCTGCAAAAGGACAAGGTGACCCATTAAAGTAACACAGAGCCCAGGGCCAAGGGCCTGTATTGTCCTTTCTCCATTGCCAATCTCAGTGTTCCTAGCTGTGTAACAGGTGGGCTGCTGAGTAAGAATCATTTGGATCTCTCTTATGAACTCAGATTCTGGGACCTGCTAGGAAGTACCTCACTGCTCCTTTCGGATAGAGAAATGAGGATAAAGCTAAAAGATCAATTACATTTTGGGACATGGAATAGAGTGGGCCGTTGAGGACTGTTTGAATTTCAGGGATGTCACAAATGAGACACAAATAGCGAAAATCTAAAGCCAGAGGATGGAGACCTGGAATTTTAAGCCTTAGACCAGTGGTAGTAAACCTATGGCACATAGGGCTGTTTACATCAATGAGAGCTCTAGAAAGTTCACCATCTCTGCCTCAGGCTACAAGTGCTGGAGGGGATTTGTGGGCTTACAGGGCAGGAAGGTGCCTCTCCCCGTTGCTTCTGGACCAAAGACCATGGGTGAGGCCCAGACTCCTCCTAGGCGAGTGGGGTCATAAAAGCAGAGGGAAGGTGGGGGACTGACCCTGGGAAGGATAGCCACCCTCCACTGCATAGATGAACTGATTTTCCTTTGAGAGATTTGGGTGTGGTACGCTGAGACACATCTGGGATTGTCATGTGGCCTTGGGTCAGAAGGAATGTGACATATGAAACACTGGGAGAGAATTTTACAGAAATCTGCTGGGTAAGAGGGGTACTGCTTTCTTATCCAAGGGTGAAAACATCTGGCAGGACAGGGCTAGGCACAGTTGGACTCTGATCTCCAAATGCACCCAGAGCTGCTCATCTGAGGCTCCCTGTCTAGCTGTGGACCTCGCGCAGCGGCCTGTGGATCCATCCTCAGGCAACACTGAGAACAGACGCTTCTCCATGGTGTCACTCCCTCGCCTGCCGTTCCAAGGTCAGAGAGGGCTCTAGATGTAATTTAAACCTCTCAGGAGACAGCAGAAATGATTTTCTCTGATTCCTGCCTGGGACAGTGAATAGCTAGATGCTAGAGAGAGTAAAGAAGCCAAAGGCAGAATGGATGGGAAACCTGGCTAGCTCTAAAACATCCCATGTATCCCCAGCAATGTGCTCCCAAGGGCAGGACCTTTGGGCCTTAGAAATCAGCTGCCACTGCTGGAGTATTTCAGGGCAGGAGGGCTGTAGTTTCTGGTTCAGCATGGGGAGAAGCAGTGTTGGGAAGGTGCTGCCTAAGAGTACTGGCAGGAGAAGGGTCTATGGTGGGCAGTAAGATAGATTAGCAGAGAGGTGGTTGACCTTGTGGTTGGGCCCAGACCAGTAGTACCTCATTGAAGGCAGCCAGTAGCCCTGAGGTCTGGCTGGATAGGCCGAAACGCTTCTCCACGGTGGAGATGGAACTCTTGAGGTAGCCAGAGATCATGAGCTGTGCCAGCTGCAGCAGGCTGTGGCACAGGATGAAGAACTGGGGGAAAAGTACAGTAGTGGGGGTCAGGGAGACAGTGGGGAACGAAGTCAG